>JAVJAQ010003283.1:57214-181906 GCA_032362365.1 Zygogramma bicolorata | reverse complement strand
CTGTGGGTGAAATGATCACAAAACAGTTCCGATATCTGATCAGGATCTTCTACCGTTTGGTCATCTTTAGTGATGATTGGTCCCATGATCTTAGTCTTTTCCGATCTATTATGCAATATTTTGTTGATGGATTTCCACATTGATTTCGGAGTTGCATTTTCAAACTCTTTGCTGTAAAATTTTGTTTTTGCGTCTTTAATAGATTTTTTTACCAACTTGTTGTAGTAGTTATACATTTCGATAAAATACTTATTTTGGGGACTCTTCTTTTTCTTATAGTGAAATTTATCTCTGGTTTTAATCATTCTACTAATTTCTTCTGTAAACCATGTTTTTGAATCCTCAAAAATTTTGATCTTTTTCAAAAATGAACATTTCTCAAATATGTCTAAAAGATTGTTATAACATTTATCAACACAATCTGGAGACTGATGTATTGCTTCGGAAAAGCTATTCAGTTTAATTTTCAGCTTCTGGAAGTCAAATCTGTGTACAGTTAACATGACGATCAATCCGATTATGTGATGATAAAAGGCGAAGTTAGGGTTAGCCGAATAAAAAATTAGTCCTCCACATAACCCTAATCGTTTCATCCCATTGAAAAAAATTAACATTTAGGAAAAAAATAAATACTTGAGAAAATTTAACTAGCTACGATAATGATTAGGAAAAATAGCTGTAGGAAGAAGTAGGCAATTACACACGGCATCGATCATGTAGGATTGAAAGAATTATCACATCATCCTCATCACAATCATCTTACGGAATATTTGAACTCCAAAGAACATTGTGCTCGGGGCATGGCCCAGCTCTTCAGGTTGACTGTCAGTCATTCGATATCTGAAGTTAAGCAACGCCAAGCGCGGTAAGTACTTGGGTGGGTGACCATACAGAGAAATACCGTGTCGACAGACCATACAGCTTCAGTAAAATAGCATATCATAGAATAAACGATGAGTTTTGGAACATTCGATATAAAAGTTGAAACTTTTCCTAGAGATCAATTACCCTAACACCAAACTGATATTTTCGCACTCGACGCGCGTTTCGCTAACAAGGTCAGCATTTTCAGGAGAAGAAAATTGATACTAAATCTAGAGCTGGGGTTAGTTGTTTATATACCTAAAGTTTTCCGTTCCGATATGGACTTCCTTTGTTAATTATTCTAATTGATTTCTCGGTAATGAACTGACTACCTGCAAGTTCCGTCATCTGTTAGTATCGATTTCTGATTTCTTCCTCAACAATAAATTGAAAAGCGGGTTAAAAGGGATAGGTCCCTTGTCACCATGCATGCTGTTTTTACATTTTGGTATTTCGAGACTCTCATATGCATCGAGTAGTCTTGTGTCATGCACATGCTTGATCAGTTTCAGATTGCTTTCATCAATTTTGTGGTCATTGTGTAGAGCGTGTTGGGCGACACTGGATTTTTCTACCCTTCCGTATTTTATATGTGCAAAATGCTCTTTGAAACGGGTTTTAATAGCTCGTCGGCTCTGGCCGATGTACTTGTTGTTGCAATGGAATGCAATATATGGGATTACTATGAACTTTTCGTTTATCTCATCTTTTTTAAAAGTCGAATATTTACGAAATGTTTCCTTAAATTTACATTTTTTAATTATCTTATCAACTATCTCTGGGTTAAAACCGTTCACTTCCCCTACGTACCTAATCACTCTCCTTTCATTGTCGTACTTATCTTTTTTCAAAGGAAAAGTTATTAACCTATGGACAAGAAATTGCAGTGCCGCCATTTTAGGCTGTGGACAATGATTCGAGTCAATTGGAATCTATCTGAAAGTGTTAGTGTCTTTCCTGTGAATGTCAAAAAAACAGCATGAATGATGACAAGAGACCTATCCCTTTCAGCCCGCTTTTCAATTTATTGTTGAGGAAGTAATCAGGAATCAATTACTAACAGATGACGGAACTTGCAGGTAGTCAGTTCATTACCGAGAAATTAATTAGAATAATTAACAGTTACAAACGAAGTTCATATCAGACCGGAAAACTTTAGGTATATAAACAACTAACCCCAGCTCTAGATTTAGTATCAATTTGGTGTTAGGGTAATTGATCTCTAGGAAAAGTTTCAGCATATCATAGCTCGCAGACAATATATCAATGAGCACAAGCTATATTGAGAATATGCCGTCCTTCGGAGGGGACGTAAAGTCGGCAGTCCCGAGGCCATGGATGTTAGGCTCGTTAAAGATCCTACCTCTGGTTGGCGGAAGTGTGCTCACCGGCGTCGGTGGTTGGCTTTGGTAGCGAAAATAAGCCGACGATAAATAAAGAATTAAAGGATGTGTATGGCACGAGGCTACTCGATGCATTCGAGAGGCTAGAAATAGCAAAATGTAAGAATAGTGTGGATGGTGACAAAGGGCACATCCCTTTCAGTCTGCTTTTTGGTTTTTCGTTGAGAAATTACTCATTTAAAGTAGTAGTAACAGACGAAGGCAATATCGGACTCAAAAACTCTAGTTAGTTTTGAAAGGGTCCATCCCCTTTGGTTTATTGTTGACAAATTGGTCAGATCAACTAGTAGTAGCTAGTAGTATAGGACCCAAAAATTTTGCAGGTAGTTTCTGCAATAAATTCAGATTGTGAAGTATATAAGTAGCTAACCCCAGTCTCTCCCCTGAAGATGCTAACTTTGTTGCTACACGAAACGAACAATCCCTGACATGATAAACGGACAGAACAGATATAGGTACCTCTTCAATAACTTATACATTAGTTTCCAAAAAAGGTACATTACTATGTTATCAGCCATTTTGTCAAGTACGTACAGGCTGCAGATTCTATTTCACGAATTCGATTATCGATTTGTTTAGAATATGCGTATACTTTCGGTACAGCGCATGCTACAGTCACAGTCTGTGCTACTCGACAATCGAATTCGTGAAGTAGAATCTGGGGGCAGCATTTATCGCCCTCGTCACTCAAAGTCAGTCCATTTTCAATCTCGAAAACGCCGTTAATATTTTAGTAAGTAATCCAAATATTGGTATTTGCAACATTTCTCATGAAACATATCGGAAATTCATGAGATATGATTGCCAAGCAGAACGCATTTATCGAAACCAAAGAAGCTGAATTTTGAAACATTTCAATCTCTACGTAATAATTAATTTCGCGATTATTAATTTTCTGTGCACAATTCATAGAATCGTCGAATGATTATGAATAGAATTCACAAATCTCGGCAAAAGATGAAATTTCTGTCTCGCGATATAGCCCAGCACGACTTTCAGGATCTGTGAGCTGTATTTTTCTCTGGAGAGAATGATTCACTTTAGGCCTCGGTGTGTGTACAAAACACGTTATGAAATAATATTTTGTAAATCGCACAAAATAAAACTCCTCCTAACCGCATGCTTATATGAATACTTGATGAAATTCAGAAATATTAATATTACGTTTACGATTACATGAAATTATAAACAATTTTGCTACTCAGAAAAGCACGTTTTTTTTCATCCAGAGAATCATCAATATCAGCTTTCAGAATGTAGATGGTAGTTGATTGGAGGTTAAACGAAAGTATTCACCTACCTTCTTCTTCATAAAAACAGACAGACTTCCTAGAAGTGTCTATAATACCGTGTTGAGTCGAATGCAGTTCAAATGATGAAACGAAGACAAGAGCACGTTTTGAATCTGCCATAAAAGTCGCACTTCGCGCTAGCACTGATAAAACTTGCACGTAATATAATATATCAGTTTTGTTTCACGTAATAACTCAATTTTATAGTAGTTATTAGTGTCATGTCGGCATATTTTGTCTAATTACACTTTCATTCTTTTCACTGGATGCGAGATGCAACTTGATGCAACTAAGGTAGCAGTGGCGTGCTTCCGAATTGTCCTAATAAATCAGTTATGTTTTTCCTCCTGTGTTTTGAAAACAAATATTGTTGCGTTGACTGAGTTCTTGAAAAATATTTTCAATAAATTATTGTATTAGTATTGGCAATTGAACACATTTTCATGTGAGCATAAGAACTTGAAACATAAATATTATTTGAAAGTTTGTTGAGGAGTTATACATGTTCTGGAATCGATTTTTCAGGTTTTTTCCCCCCAGGAGATGAAAAGAAAAAAGCTTTAAGTAGTTATAGTATCAATTTTATGAGCAAATTGGCAAATTTTTACGGATATGGAGATTTGATTATAGACTATTGTGTGATGTTGAGAATAAGTCACGAGAGAAAGATTTGAATTCTCAAGTGACTTAGGAATCGTAACACAAGAGTGGCATACAATATTTCATCCAAAACATGACAGATATGACTGTCATTGCGACACTAGTGTGTTATTTGATATTTTACCTGTCTAAGATGCCATTGGTAATGACAATCTTCTTCCATCATATTTTCATAAATTTATAACTTTCAATACGCAAATCCACCAATATGATACGAGAAGTAAACATAACTTACATGTGACTAGGAAGTCAAAGGCTTACAATACTAAAACCTTAGTGTTCAAGGGATTCATTGCTTATAACAGTTTGCCAGATGATGTGAAGAGATCAGAAACTCTCCAACAGTTCAAATTGAAAATGATAAACCACTTACTAGTGCAAAAGTAAAATGGTCGTATTACTTATTTGTCATGATAAGTAATTCTGAGGGTTGTTATGTTCTTACGGGCTTTGCATTGGGAAAGCATACTTGTTGGTTTCACGTATATATATATATATATATATATATATATATATATATATATATATATATATATATACATATATATATATATATATATATATATATGATGAGTTGTTTTTTTCGGGTTTCATTCCGTGTTCTGTGGTTTTGATCCCCTGAAGGATAATTGTCACAACGTTTCGGCAAAGTCTCATTTGCCATCTTCTAGGTGATGATTGAGTTCCGTCCTCCGAACTCGACGATAGCTCCAGACATTCGCATAAGACATGCCTGACAGTTTCATCTTCCTGTTCACACATCCTGCATAGAGGTGTGTCCACTAGCCCCATAATATAGAGGTGTTTCCTTAGTTGACAGTGTCCAGTGAGAAATCCCACTGTTAAACGTAGGTTCTACCTGGTCATCGCCAAATATTTATTTGGATCCAGCTTCTCAGGGTCGCCCAGGGTGATCCTGGCAAAACTGCATCCTTTGGTTTCATCCCATCTTTTGAGGGTTTGAGTATGGGTGTAACGTTTGGCTAGTTCCGCAATTGTCGAAGTCGTCAAGCTATGGGTGACACCTGGTCCCAAAATGTTCATTCCAGCCGACATCCTGGCCAAAGAGTCAGCAATGCGGTTACCTTTGCTCCTGTCGTGCCCTTTCATCCACCTTAGTACGATATTATTATCTACCGAGGCGTTAGCTAAATCTTGGTGGCACTCTAGTGCTAACCCTGAGATAATACGTTGTCTATTCAAGGTTAGTAGGGCTTGTCTACTATCAGTGTAGATTATTATGTCTTTGCCAGAAATTCCTTTTCTGGTTAGCTCTTTTGTGGCGATTGAGATACCAGCCAGTTCTGTTTGAACCACGCTGGTATTTTTTCCCATTCCCCACTTAATCCTTAGGCTAAGTGATCTAGAGTAAACTCCACATCCTGATCCTTCCTTGGTTTTTGAGCCGTCTGTGTATATGCGTATTGCATTTGCAGCATCCGCCTCAGTGTTCTGTTTTATTTGTATTTTGTAGGGTTTATTGAACACAAACCTGGGTTCAATTGCGTCACTGGCTGCCTGTAGCAGAGGCACCGCAGTGAGTGCCTCCCTCCACAGGCCCCGCCTCAGTTGACCCATTCCTACTTCTCGGGGTTTACACCAGCCGTGCGCAATCGTAGCATGGCCATTAGCGCAACCTCCTTGACGTGCAGGTCCAGAGGTGTCAGACCAGTAACTAATTCCATTGCTGCGGTTGGTGTTGTGCTCATGGCTCCTGTGATGTTCAGACAAGCCATTCGCTGTATTTGATATAGTTTTTGGATGGCCGTTGCTTGTAGAGTTTTCGGTCCCCATGCAATGGCTCCATACGTTAGCATAGGTCTTATTATTGCAGTGTAGATCCAGGTGACTACACCTAGCTGAGCTAATTCCACAATTGAATTATAAATAAATTTTAAAAGGTTTTTTTGTACCAGGTTCCTAAGGAATCAAAAAGTTTACACAATAGAAGCTCGGACCAGTTTGTAGTCAATATGTGAATCTATATGGATGAAAGTTTCCTTTAAAAATGAATTCGAAAAAGTGAATGGAATTTGGAAAAATTCGAAGTGACAGTTGGAAGTTGAAGTTTGGGGGAAAAGTATGATATTGAAAATACACTAACTTTTTCTTGGTGAATTTTCCACATTTTCCAGAAAAAAAATGATGAGTATTGTTTTAAAGAAGACAAGTTAGACTTGTTCAGAAAAAACATATGACAACTACCTAAGTGGTGATTGGTTCCATTTATTTTTTTCAAGATAAAACAAACCCAATTGACTGCATATGTTTTACTACACATAAAATAGGTAGTACTTCTGTCCGAAGTCAAATATAGTGAATTACAAAAAATAAACATGTTTCTCTCAGTTGAAAGAAAACTGTATCGTGAAGAGAAGTTATCTTTTGTATTTCAGGCATATGGATTCCCATCAAATAAAATTTGGTGATATCAGTTTGCTTCATATGCAGATATAGTATACTTCTATATTCTATCATTTGGAAAATAACTGATGCTTCTTGTGGCGACCAGGCTCCCCCAGAATTACAACAAACTATTTTTTCTTTCGAAATTTTTTGGATATCAATAACTAGGCAGAAATAGTAGATGATACTACGAGTCAATAGTGATAGCTATTATACTCGAGGAATTTTTACGAACCAAGCCGCGTCAGCAGCGAGGGAGTAATATTCCGAGATATATATTGCGAGTAGTATACCCTACTTTATTTACGAATAAATTATTTATCATAAATAAATGATTCTTCAGTTTCATTCATCTCAATACAAATACACAAACACTACCTACTATGCGTTTGACACTGACACTTTGGAGATTGGTTATCTCGTTTCCATGGTGATATTCAATTCAAGAAATTTTGTGATAGGACTACAAGACGGAATAAACACGATTTCAATCAATACCTCGCCATTATTCTCTAAGGGAATAATATATGGCATTATGCTGTAGAAACCATAATTATAATACTTACAATATGTATTAGTTGTAAATAAAATTGCTTTCAGTGTCGGTAAAAGTAAAAATAGAAAGTAATCATGGTGTCAATGTTTCAAAATAGAGAACGTCAACTTCAAAGTTCAATATCAGTCACAGAACGTCATAAATGTTTTAATTTCAATTACTAAAAGAACCTACAGCAGAAAAACTACAAAATATACTTGGTGATCATAATTTCTATTTGATAAGTGGAAAATGTTGACTTCAAAGTAGAAATGGTACTCATGAAGAATTATTCTTTTGTTCATGTTCGAAGAGATTTGAATTTTTGAAAATAATTTTATATGAATATTCGTCTATTGTTCAATTCAGATTCAGTCCTACCAAGAACTCATCTGCTGATAGACATTGCCTTTCATTTATTTTCAAATGAACAAATCCACACGATTATTTCAAAAGCTAAAATATTCAATAAAATAAAAGTTGATTCCAGAAAACTTCAATCAACAGTACCCAAAAAGTCAAATTCCTCTGGATGAATTTTTCAACAGATCAAAATCAGAAAAAGCTCTATGCTCCCAGGTTCGTTGATAAAATTTTGTAGATTTGTACGAGTAATACTATTCACAAATACCTCATTTTACATGAATTTTAATTTTTCAGCATCAAACCTACTTCAAACTTGGAAATCTAGAGCCCAACTCCCAATATTTTCTCCAAATTCAAGGACTTGCACAATTTGGAAAAATGAGGTTGAAAGGGGAGAAATCTGGCGATATACTCAATACGACGATAAACGGTGAGTGTTTTTATCCATGATCTGAATTTTAAAAAAATTTACTAATTCAATATGGATTAAAAGGAGGAGAGAAATACATTCAAAAGTTCAAAAACGCCACATGAATATTAGAAGAACTTCAAATTGATTAAATTTAGAATCGCACAGACCGTGCGGCAGTTACAAATTTTTCAAAATCTGCCTCTGAAAGACGAAATAGTTGAAGATAAAACAAATCGTATCTAATGTAAAAATCCAAATTCGCGTTTATCAAGTTCGGTAATACTTTTGATGAACACTTTTTTAAGAGCTGCCGTGGCATCTGTTACACATCGCTCAAGTTACAATAATCAGGAAAGCATACATACTATTACGAATGATACAAGGTGATTTACAACTATGCATGTCATCATACTCTCAAATAAATTTATGAAAACCAAGTTTTTACACTATGCCCGTTACAATTTGAACATGTTCAATCATGAGATTGACGGAAATTCATTTGGACATACAGATGGAAGTACAGTGCAAACATCTTTTGTAGAGATCAATTATCCTAATACCAAACTGATATTGTTTGAACTGGACGCGCTTTGCGCTAGCAAGGTGAGCATCTCTAGGAGAAAACTAATACTAATTAGTGAAGATGCTAATCTTGATAGCAAAACGCTCGTCAAGTGCTCATAATATCAACTTGGTGTTAGGGTAATAATTGATGTATCAAAAAAGTTTCAACTTTTACGCGGAAGCTTCCAGTCTCATCGTTTATTTATTAAGTGTACATACAGTGTGGTTCAACAAACGCAAACTCTGGTTTCAATCACCTCAGTGCGAAAGTTTTTCAACGATTTGATTCAGCTTCGCTTTCGAAATACTAACTGTTGAAAACTGGTCTGAAAAATTAATTCAGAACGCAACCTAATCAAGTCGAAACAAATGTTGCAGAAAACGACAATGCCCTAGTATTAGACACTCCCGGCAAAGAAAAAATCGAGACGCTCCACCTACAGAGGCTTAGTTGGAACAGAGGAAAACTCACCGCCAGGATAGTATGGAAAAGCGCCAACAGGACTTCTAAATCCAACATCACGTGGTGGAGTAATCCTTGCCATAGACGTGTCAAAGGACAGAAACATTTCAAGTCGTCCGAAATGACCAAAGTAACTCAAATTATCTATTTGTATTTTCAAAAATTTCTTATCTTCACATAATGATAAATAGTATCAATTTGTGTGTTAACTAACCATAGGATGATTCTGTTGTTTATTGAAAAGACCAGGCTACCGGGATGAATCATTACGAAGTCCTGAAATGTGGCCTTTCCCATGATATATGCATACTAATTTTCCACATTGCAATAAAAGCTTCTAACATTACAGTCATGAACATTTTATAAATAGTTTGATATCTACATTTCTGACTGAAAAAAAAGTACTCCATCATTGCCTCCCGGAAATGAAAGGCTTCTGTTGCTAGGTATACAATCTGCTATTTATTTTTTCGATTTCTAAAAGAATTGTTTTGTTCTAAAATTGTTCGTTTTCGTTAACCAGCTGACGAACGTCAACCCTCAGAAGTCGAAACTTGTGCGAGCAATGGATCAACGAGGCCTTACCTTTTAACGTGCGATTACCCAGCACGGTGGCCCGGCGAGGATTCGAACCCCGGCCATCCGCTTGATAGGCAGATATGCTAACCACTACACTACCGAGACCATTCTTTGAAGAATAATTTCCAAACGCTGCCATTAGACGTTTCATTGAGTTGAAAATTGCTCAAAATGAAATGTAACCAATATTTTTTTCTTCAAGCTTAGATTAAAATCAACGTTGTATTTGGTTCCGATACTTTCAGAACCATATACAAATCAGGAACGCATGGATTGTTCAGTTTTAGATGCCCTTCTTCTTCTTCTTATAATGCCATTTTTCTACACCCGTACTACATACTACACTTATATTCTCATAATCCGTTTTATAATGATAGCCATTATGAAACGGACTGATTCAGAATTTTAATCAATTGGAAATCCAATGCAGTGGCATTTCCAATACAATATTGAAGTATAATGAGACTAGCAATAATGGAATACGTAATTATATTTCTTCAATTTCCACAACAGTGGGACCCACAAAACAAATGTAAATATAATATTCAGTTATTAATTATTTATCCCGTGTAGAAAAAATAGCGTATGCAACTGTCATGTAATTATTATTTAATACACATAAATCATACGAAATTTGGCTCGGGCTCGTTTTATAAACGTTTTATCCCGGTTAATGCTCGTTTTTAATAACCATCATTACATGTTCGTTGCATAATATACAGGGTGTTTCAGAATTCAGCATCAAGATTTTAGAGGCGTATGTTTCAGGTCAAAATAAGACGTTTCTGTCCAAAAACATGTGCCCGCAAACGCTTCGTTACCAAACTACAGAGCGTTGAAGTTTCAAAATTTTTTCAGTTTTTTCGATGAGACTTTCAACTTTCAAATAATGTCAAATGCTTCAAAACGAACCAAAACGTCAAATTGAAAATAGCAGTAAAACCCCACTATTCACTTTTTCATTGTTTCGTTGAAAAATTTTATAAATCTAGCGAATTACGAAAAAATTACTTCGATTTTTTTCTCAATAACGGTCGCAGATGCGTAAAAATAACAAAGGACAAAAAAATTCATAAACAAAACAAAGAATTCATTTCATATTCCAGAATCCACCAGCGGCGCACTACAAAAAAGTTTATGGTGCGAAAATGGGCTCGACAATCACTCGGCATACAGGAAAACGTAACCTTTGTTTCAAATTTGATCTCAATATCTCAAAAACTGAAAGAGCTATGAAGGAAAAATTGAAAAAATCTTGAAACTTCAACGCTCTGTAGTTCGGCAACGAAGCGTTGGCGGACACATGTTTATGGAAAACAAAAGTCTTATTTTGACTTGAAAAATGCGCCCCTGAAATCTTGATACTGAATTTTGAAACACCCTGTATATACTATTATTGTTTGAACGATATGTCTGACGTTATTATATCATATGTTTTTCATACAATGAAGAGCATTCTCTGTAATATATTTCTATTCTATTCTACATTCTACCGAATAGAACAGGGACTGATTTGTTGATTTTTTTTTCAGGCGAATTTCTTCGACCTTCACGATCTTCAGTTCGACTGCCACTACAGAGTGAGTGTTACAGACGTTTCCGCGAAACGAGTGAGATCGACTCATGATACCTACGTCACCTTCACTACACCAAAGTGCAGTGCTTTCAAGAGGAGCCATAAAAAAACAAAGTGTAGTTAGGTTCTAGCAGTATGTTTGAATGTTTCGATTTTCAATTGTGATAATTTTTTAAATGTATATTTTATATTTATGCAAAAGAGTTTCGCCAATTTCCTGTGTATTTTTCAGTGGTAATTTGAAAAAACTCCAATGGAGGGCATATTCAAGAAAAAGTTATATTTTTGACAAATTCTGATCCGGACAACTTTATTCGTTTTATTTCACAATAAACCATCAGTGATTCCATTGAATTCAGAAATGAAATCAACTCAATCGAACTTGTGGTAGGAGTCCATTACATTATCTTTTTATCAACAGAGAAGATGGAGAGGAAAATTTATGATGAAAAAAAGAAAATTATCAGACATTATAATTTAATATTTGAATAATTGGTCACAATAACATATTGTTAATTGCAATGAAAAAAATGGTTTTTTTTCATGTAATAATAGAAAAGTTCATACAGGATGTTATGAACTTCCTTCATATTACATTTACAAAATGAAAATGTTTTCATTACAATTAACAATTGTGACCAATTTTCTCCATTATAAATTTTCCTCTCAATAATTGTTAACGAAAATTGGCTGATGATAAGCCTATATAGGCCTATATATACATGTACTGATTGATGGTTTTACCGCTCTAACATCTGAGGGTGAGGGTGGAGACGACTTTTGAGTTTTTCTGCACCGTAAATTCAATCGAAGATTATAATGATATGGGTATCATCTTAAATTGAACAAGTGGCCCTCAGTTTCTTTCACATCGTTCAAAAATTATCGTTCTTCAGCATGATTTCTTATTGATTGACGGTAAATATTGACAAGGAAATGGAATTTTTTCAGTTCATTGGAATTATGTATTTATCTCTCAAAGTTTACAAAACTAGTATGCAATATCTTAACGTCCAGCCTCCCCCTACAAAATTTCATCTAGGCGCTCATTCTCCACGATATATTCAAAATTCGGGAAATGATATGTACTCACACCTGAAATACAAGAACAATAATTTTTTTCCAGTAAATCTTCAACAATTTTTTCTGAACCGCTTGGAGAAGTTGAACTGTTGAACTCCATTGAATATCAATTGTACTCGCACATAAATTTCTTCTCGGAACTTTCAACTAACTTCGACTCAACCTAATTTGTTTTTTATTAAATTCAAAACTTATTATTAGGTACCATTTTTATATATGTTTCGTTCAAACCTGCCAGGTCCAGTCCATACTGCCCTACGACCTTGTTTGAGAATTTCACGTCACGTGCAAAAAACACCTCATTGTTGTAAAGGCCAATGTTTCAATAATTAGTAACGGCAAAATACCATACTGCTGATTTTCCTCTCCCAAGATGACTGCCGCTTCTCGAGCTATTTTCACAATGTTTTCCAAATGTAAACAGTTCATAAAATTCTAACCCAGTAACTCATTTGTATCCTTTGATTCGAGCAATCTATCTAAATCTATTCATAAAATGTCTCGGGAGGCTATTGTTTTTCAGAAACAAAAAAGTGGTGCAAAAACGTATGATTCACCGACGTATCGATAACTTTTAAACTGTAATGTGCTCGAGAGTGAATGTATTCGTTTTATAAAGTGATGCAAAATGAAAAACAAGTGTTGTGTTATTAATCTCAATTGTGTATTTCTGTGCTATCAAACTGATAGAACTTTACAAAGTTGTTTCTAAATCTGTGTGTGTCGTCAAAAGAGGTTCGATCGGCTTGTTGATTTGAAACAAAGGTAATTATCCGTAATGCGGGCTCCATCGTGAAATTGAAAAATTTTCTGTGGAACTTACGTATTTCGGCCTCCTGAACAAAAAATTCTAATAAAGTTTTTGGGGCTCGCAATTAGTTTCGGAGATATGGCCCCCCAAAGACAGGAAAACAGGGTTTTCAGGGTTGACATTTATATTTGTTTATTCAGCCAATTCCGCTCGAAATTCATCCTTTCTATCAGCACAATATACACATTCTATATATAACATCTTCTTCATCACTTTTCAACAGAATCATAAGCATTTTTCTATTTCTCACTACAAAACTCTAAAAGGTAAATCGTCATAGAAATTCGAGGTTAGCAAAACAGTAGAACGCGCATCGTGTTATATAATAGATTACCTGATGCAAAGAAAACATTTCAAAAATAAGTTTCAATGTTAAGGAAACATTTTTTGCAATTAATGTATGGCAATTTCATTTCATTTTCATTATTTTATTTCTCTGTGACAAGTCTGATTTCATTATCTTACTTTATTATTATTTTTTAATGAACTTTTTTTTATTTCAATGTATTTGATTAATTATTCATTTGTTTTTCATTTTTCCTTTTATAAAGTTGTAAGTTACTAGGGCAATAAACATATTCCAATTCTAAAACTAGATTGTTGATTATTCCGAATTGATTCTCGTTAGGTACTCGTAATGGCATTTCATGACGAAGAATAGGGTGGTACGGTAATTATTGCAGTAATAACAAACTTGAAGCAAGTAGTAGTAAAGCACATTCTAGCAAATCATTGGCCTAATAACAACTAGTTGGAAATCAAACGTGATTTTTTGAGTTCGGGATGGTATTCTGATTATCACTATAAAAACTACTAGAAATCTGGTAATCAAAGCCGTTTTTTATTTCGCCGATTTGCAAAAAAATTGCACGCGTGCAAGCGTGTTGTAAATTTTGGACTTGCATGGCACTTGCATTGCATGAACATTAAATAATGTGTGGCTGGCCTAATGTTCATAATTTGAAAAAAAGTGATGAAGAAGGGGACCTGATCAAACTTTCAATGCCTCGTGATATACAGTGCTGTCCATAGATATGGAATAAATTCATTTTTAGCGTTATGTGTTTTATCAAAAAATCCTGAAACAGGTCAATTTTTATTGTCAATTTGACAATATACGCTATGACAATATTATTTCCTTCTTGCACCCCCTCTTAATTATGAGCACCACCTCAAAAATTTTAAATGAGAATGGGGGTCATGTGGCGTCTTGTTCGAAAGAGATTTTCATTATCTGTTCAGCAGTACTGAGTTTTTCATATTTGGTGCAACCATAACGGAGAAAATGTGTTATTAAAATTCAAAAATATTGACACTGTAACTTATGTATCCGTTGAAAAAACCTGAAACAGGTCGATTGCACACTGAAAATTGTCAAATTCATTTAGGGTCGAGGGGGTGACCACTCTGGCAATACGTGTACAAATTTGTCCCGCAGTCGACCGCAATCGCTTGATTTTCGGCGGAAATCCTGCAATCACTTAGGAAATCGCTCCAGAAATCCGAAATCACTTTGGAAATCCCGAAATCCTATCGGAAATCTGGAAATCACTGCCTAAACTTTGGAAATCATCACCGAAATCCTATTTGGAAATCGCAGTCGCTAGAGAAATCCGAAATTATAATGCATGCATAGAGACGAACGATTGAGAGATGCTACGGAAACATATTTTTCCTTGCATTAACTTGTTCAATCATGAATCCCTCGATAACGCCGCGATTGTAGTCATTGTAGATCGAGTTTTGAGACGTCGAAGTGTGAAGTGTCGAAGGGCCAAGGGCGAACAAGTGTTTTAGTGGAAAATATATTTATTCAAATCATTATTAGAATAGCCAACGGGTGGGGAGGTAAGTTACTGATGAATTAAAACCGACTCTCTTCCTTAAAAATAGGTTTCTACTGTACGTGAGATGCTAAATAGTAAACTACGGGTTTAATTGAATTTCGGTCATAGTGAACCATTTATTATTATTAGCGAATATATCGTATCATTATTAGATCTAGTTTATTATTCATTAATTTTATTATTGTTTTACATTTATATCTACGTTGAGTTGACCATGTAGACTCTAGACTATAAAGATAACATGGCTGGTAGAAACTTTCAAATTGAGATAGCTTGCCCAAACACCAAACTGGAAATAATCGCACTCATCGCGCACTTCTCTTAAAACAAGTTAACATTTTCAGAAGTGAAATTGGTGAAATCAGTATCAAACTTGAAAACGTGTGCATTACTCTAGTAGTCAAGAGTAATTAAATTCCTGAACAGTATTCCATTTCCACCTGGTTTGATTTATTATTTTTTAGGCATGCTTCAGTCTTCTCAACCAATTACCTGTATCCCTGATTTCTTGGTATTTCCGTCTCATCTTTGAGATTGCCAAGGAGATTTGTGATTTCATAAATAATTTTCATGTTAATTACTTACTTATAGAAAAGATGGAAAATATAAAAAATGAGGATATACGAAATTGATTAGGATTATTATAACAATACTCACTTAGTTATGTATTAAGAGCGTAAAATAGGCTTTTATGGACCGCAGCGTGTAAGTTACACGCCTAAGTCCATAAAACCAAGTTACGTCCGAAATACAGAAATACATGAGTACAACATTTTATGCACGACCGGTATATTTGATGTCATGTAGATGGATACTTCTTTATATCTAAAACACGATAGAAATACATCAAGGCTGCAGTGAGGAAACAGAATAAATCAAGAATGATGGAATGAATGTTACCATGGCAACTCAGTCAATTTTTCGAAATAAGATTATTTAGAATAGTAGTAGACATATTCGCTGTCAATTTTTGTGATCACAGATTATTTATCAGTGATTTTGAAACGAATTCAAGCCGAAGAAAGTAATAATTGTGCACTCCTGTATAATACAGATGTATGTTTCAATAATTCTGCAATAATTGAAACCATCGGAATATAGATATCTATCGATATGAGAATGAGATTTACTTTAGCGCCTGCTCAACGATTATATCGCCCGCCGGGCGATAAAGTAGTCCGCGGACGATAAACAGCTACTTTACGCCCGCAAATCCGGGCGATAAAGTGCTACTTTATGCCCGGTCATGCATAAAAAGTATTTATCAAAGCCAGCGAACCATTACAATACGATTCGAATAAAATTATTCATTGATATTTCAGAAAATGAATTTAAAATAAAATTCCTCAAATGGGAACTGGACTCATATGTATGGCCCAAATGTGAGGATGTTCAGTTGGTTGAAAAAAAAATTATATTTTTTGGGCCAATTAACCTCATTGGAAACGGACCATTTTCCATTAACTACGAGGAAAAAACAGAAATTGAAAAGATATTCACAAACAAAAAACATGTTTGAGTGTGTAATTTTCAAACTAGTCAATGTACGAAATTTTAAGTTTAATAAAGCAATGTGATTTGAAATTTCCTGTACTTTTTTGAATCTTCTATTACCCTCTTCATACAATTGTAATTTTTTTGGCAGAAATGAATCATAAGAATTGATTGAGTTATATATAACTTAAAGAAAAAAACAAGATTGGTCACATCAAACAAAATTATTTCTTCCAAGGAAGTAAAAGTCATATATGCACGACAAAATAATTTGTTGAAACAAAAAAAATTTATTCTTGAACATCAACTATCAATTCAAGCCTAGATTCAAGCGCATATTCATTTTATAAAATGAATAATTCGTTTGCCTTACTACATTTTTCTGTTACTTTTCTCAAGTATATCTTGGTGTCGAATCAATTGGGCCATATGATTGAATTGAATTTGACAAGCCTTCGTGCAATAGCTATAAATTTGATTCTATCAAATTTTATTGTTTCATTCAACCAGATTACTTATTATTTTTTGGATCAATACCTATATAAGTAAACTTCGATGGAACCAGAATTTATTTCTCCCAATACATATATTCTCAAATTGAAACATTTTCAGCAAGAACTCTATTTCTTTGCTGCGAAATAATATTTCGGTCTCAAGAATACACATGTTCGGATTAAGTGATATTTGACAGAAATATTGGAATAAATTTGACTAAATGACTTTGAAATAACAGAAAATATTTTCATTTTTTATAATTCAGGCACCAAAACTACTTTAAAATGGCACATTTTCAATAACTAATCGCAATAATTATTTTATAATGTTTAGGAAATCTATCGAAATCGGTTGGGATTGCCAAGAAATCATTGGAAATCTCTTGGAATCGTATGCGATTTCCATGACATCATCGGAAATCCCTCTCAATCTTATGTAATTTCCACGAAATCTCCGGAAATTTCTGGAAATCACATGAGATTGCCAGGAAATCCTCGGAAATCCGAAATTTTTCAGGAAATCATGAGGGATTTCGGCAATACGTGTACGTTTTCTGATGAGTGGTCACCCCCTCGTTTAGGGTATAGTTCAATTCCTTCCACTCAACTTATAGAAAAAATTTTACTATCAAAGAATACACGTAAAGTAAAATATCAATTGAAATACTTATTGTTGTTTACGTTTCGAAAACCAAATCTGCTTCCGTTTCGAAACTTGTTCAAACGTTTGTTTCTTGTTGGTTCATTATCCCAAAGATGCAATATTTGACATACCTATACAGTGTGTGGAACACCCAAATGGAATAATTTTGAAAAAACATGAATGGGGACGTGTTCAAGAAATCGCTCGGACATGTCGATCGTATTTTTTATCGCGCATTTTTTCCAATGAAAACTTTTCATGAAGGGTATTTCATGTAAGAGTGGCCAATAGCTACTGTTATTATGGATACAACACCCTATATGTATCACTCAATTTTAGGAATCTCTGGAATATTCCAGATATATCTCATGTACAATGATCTATTACCTGTCTTTATCTGTTCCGGAAATATTGAGTATTTTCAAATGTATTGCAAAAAGTAACATTAAACACAAAAAAAAATCTGAATACAAACGTTTGCTACAATGCACTGAAAAACTAATAAATAATACTGTTTATCTCTTGAAAATGAAATAAAAAACAAAAAATACATTTATGTCGATGTAGATGTGTGAATATTCCAAGCATTTCAAAAATTGACTTAATACTCTCTTATATGACACTCCTTGTATAAAAAGTTTTTATTGGAAAAAATGCGCAATTGAAAATACCATTCGACATGTCCGAACGTTTTCCGGAACACGCTCCCATTTATATTTATGTATTATCGAATTCATGATATTTAGCTGTTGCACATTGTATATGTTGTCTTCCAAGAGGAGTAGCTAGCGCGATTTATATCAACTGAACTTGTTAGCAACGATAAGTATTTTGAAAAATATTAGTTGATACCTATTGCAAATTTGAGATATACCTATGAGAGGTTGCTGACTCGTGTTCCATTCAAAAGGAATTGTTTAATTAAAGCAGCAACTTTCAGAAAGATTTGAAAATTCCTTTTTTCTCGTTCTCTGCTATATTGGAACACTTATTCGGGAGCGTGTTATCATCAGTGAGATATCCAATTGCGTTCTCCATTTACCAGCAGTTGTTTTTTTTGTGGAGAACTTGTTCGTTGTTCATATGGCTTGTCTCTTTAATCAATCAATTACTGGGAGCAAACTCAAACAACTGCATCATATTTCAAACATGTACGTCAACGAAATCGAAATGTCACTGTTCACTGAACATATTTGGCATATATTTGGTATATATATATATATATATATATATATATATATATATATATATATATATATATATATATATATATATATATATATATATATATATATATATATATATATATATATATATATAGAGTGTATTGGGGATGCAGTCAGTAGATTGTTCTTCAAAGAAAAATTTTTGTTACTTTGTCAAGCTTTCGAAAATTGTTATTTTCTTCTTCAGGACAACTACAATATGATATATTATGATTACAAACTAACAAATACGGATGTACAAGTACTTACTTAACGTGAGAAATGAAAATTTTATGAGTGAATCATAAAAAGTCACTCTGAGTTACTGGTATGTTACAATTTGAAATTTTTCACAATGGGAACGATATTCTCCTTCTTTTGATGAAATTGTCATGTTATCATACCGGGTGAATCAGTACTACTATACGATTGATAGATTTGTTTTGATCAAAAGTGAGAAAATAACTGTAAATCACACTAAGGTTATCAATGTCTGTTCTTTTGTTCATACTATTGATGTTTTCGTTGATATGAATCATTTCCAAGAATTTTCGTTTGATTTCATTAGTTTCGTAATCTAAAATATTCGATTCGCTATAATTCATTTATTTGTGGTCTAAATCATCAACATGTCGTGATGATGCACATGAATTTAGATTACGTCTACTGTCACTTTTGTGGGATATTATTCTTCCTTTTAGAAGTCTAGAAGTTTGACCAATATATACTTTATCGCAATAATTACAAGGAATAGAGTCGTTTACCTGTTTTAATGTTTTTTTGTGCAATTTTGATGTTAGCTTCTTTGAAAACGTTGATTAATTTTGGGGCGAGTTCTTGGATGTAAGGTAGAGATCGGTATTTTGTCAAATTAGTATTATCGTGAGTGACATGTCTTTCCGTTATACTCATTTCACTGAAATATATATATATATATATATATATATATATATATATATATATATATATATAAACCTCTTGTCACAATGTTTGTCCTCAATGGACTCCTAAACCACTTAACCGATTATAATAAAATTCGCACACCATGTGCAGTTCGATCCAACTTGAGAGATAGGATAGTTTAAATTTCAAATTATAGTCGCAATTTTAATTTATTGCTAATTATTTGTCTGTTATTATTTGACAGTCACAATTATCTGTTAACTCCAACTGATTCTAACAGAAGTCGATACCTTTCGACTGGGTTGAGTAAGTAATCAATAGATGGCGCTGCTGAGCCCATCAGTTGGCAGAACAAATTGAATCAAGAAATCTAGCTCAAAGAATCAGGACAGCAGAAGGTCATGCACAACCACAAATGGTTCAGATTTGGAAAATCCATGTTTTTCTCATGGGCAACTATATGTTGCGTGTTCACGTGTTGGGGAACCGTCGAATCTATTTGTGTTAGCTAAAGACAGGTTAACCAAAAACATTGTGCACCGATTGGTGTTAAATTAAATTGAAATTGATAGTATATTTATAATTCAAAAAAATAGATATAAATGTTCAAAAGTTTAAGACTGTCCGCCTTGCCTACCTCATTCGTGAGTTTAAGCGTCACATGTTATTTATTACTGTATTATACTCATATTTGTTATAGAATTAAATGGAAATAATAAATCTGATAAATTTTTATTTTGTACCTATTGATTTCTGCTTAATATCAAGTGTAAGAACATTTTAATTAATTGTGTTCAACGTACCTTCCCTTCAAATCTCAATCCAGTGAATTTGTATACCAACATCAACATTTTCGTCTTTGTTCGTAAATAATTTCATTGTACTAAAGGGTTATAGTGACTGATGTTCTCTTATTGTTCCTCTTAGATTGTTTACTATAATGTAATATAACAAAAACTTTAGCCACAGCAACGCGTGGCCGGGTCAGCTAGTATATATATATATATATATATATATATATATATATATATATATATATATATATATATATATATATATATATATATATATGTTAGCATGAAGATTCTCACGGACGAAGTATGATGCGTTGTTTTTTCGGGTTTCATTCCGTGTTCTGTGGTTTTGATCCTCTGAAGGATAATTCTCACAACGTTTCGGCAAAGTCTCATTTGCCATCTTCTAGGTGATGTCTTGAGTTTCGATCTCCATTCAACAAAACATAAGAACAAACATTCCTCAATATCTTATGTGATAAATTCAGATACTCATAATTATGATACCAGGCAATCCAGTAATCTAAAAACTGCAAAAATTAGAACTGAATTTGGAAGAAAATCATTACATTCTCATGGAATAATCATTTACAATAGTTTGCCTCATAAGATTAGATCAACTAATTCCTTGACCAAATTCAAGAATGACCTGAAAAGATATATATTGAACAACTGACTCATTTTCTTTTTTTTTATGAATTGTTATATATGTGTGTGTATATATATATGTATATATATGTGTATATATATATATGTATGTTTATGTGTGTATGTGCATGTATATGTATGTATGCATATCATATTCTGATTTAACCATTGTGTGTATTTGTTGATAATGTTAATATTGAAAATGTTAATTATATTATTCATGTATTTTTTTTAATTGTTCCTCTATAAACATTACATGTTTCTTGGATCAATAAACGTTAACTAAAAAAAAATTAAAGATGGCAAATGAGACTTTGCCGAAACGTTGTGAGAATTATCCTTCAGAGGATCAAAACCACAGAACACGGAATGAAACCCGAAAAAACAACGCATCATATATATATATATATATATATATATATATATATATATATATATATATAGGATTGTGACTGCTTCTTGTGAGAGGTACCACCCATTTCTTTTTCTTATTTTGGTCTTTTGAGAATCTATAATAATTCGTGAAAAATAATGTAAGACATAATATTGATATTCCACCTATGGAATTACAAGTTGAGTTCTCTTTAATATCTGCTGAATCACTCAAACACTGCACAAAGGGCATTATGAATGTTTATGGATTGAGTAACACGCAGTTCAGAAGCAGTAACTGAATTCGAAGTGATTTGAAGAACAAACGTTTCAAATTTGACAAAAATTCAAATGTCATGATGACATAAAATATGTCAAATATTTCAAATTTGCTTCGGCTGCGCTCTATTGGTGGAGTGAGAGAAATCCACCAACCCTTATAACCAATCAGACACAGGAGAGTAGAGATTCTGGCAGCGAGAGATTTATGAAAAGGAACCATCAACTAGACTTAAGTTTTCCATCTTGCTCATTCTGCAGTCCTCTCTCTGAGAGCCAGTCCATTAGTTAAAATGTGGACGTTCCGACAGTTTTGTGAATGGAAGAATGGAGGAAATTGAAAAATAATTAATACAAACACATTTTTATTAAAAATTTGAAAATTCTTTCAAACAGCCTAAAATAACAATCAGTCAGAAATATCAAAACACTCAAAGTACGTGTGAATAATACTTTCTGGATGTTATAATAAAAACTCTCAGCCCATTTTTTATTAAAACTTACAGCTAATACTCTAAACCGATGGCGATGAACAAAATATCAGTAGAAAGTATCAGAAATTTACAATTCGAATGAATGTTTCATGTCAGTCCATATCTATGAAATTAGGTCTTTATATATCTTAAGGGTACTCCAGAATCAAATGTATTCGAAAAATTTGGAAAATACTACGGGGGTAGCCAGAGAGCATATCTTGATACTGTATATTAAGTGGAATCAAATGAATCAGTCATCGGTATTCCAGGAGACTAATGGGCTTATATTATATAAGTTAACTTTTCTCCCTCAGTGAACAAAAAACTCAGTTACCTCATATTTTATAGAAAGGGGGGTAAATGAAGCCAATCAGTGATTACAAATGTAGCTTTCAGTCAAAATTTCAATCTCACATCGAAGTCTCTCGAGATCCTTCGAGTTTTTTTTTGTCAGTGAAGCAAGGAAAACTTCCGTAACAAATTTTCTTTCAGTGAATTCGTGCACGTCTGTATTTCTTCTCAGAACACATCGAACTCTCTTCTCCATATGGACAAAGCCCCTTTTCTCGAGAAAGCCATCATCACGGATATAATCGGAGTTGGCCAGTTCTTGATGTTAAAGATGGAGAAATATCCAAAACAGTCAACTATCTCTTAGTTGACCATATTCAAGTTAATCGACCGTGACGCTTGAACCATCTTTCTGTCATCTATTTTCGTGAAGTTCGGTCAGTATTTTCCGTAACTTGATCAGAACTTGCTGAAAACTTCCCAACAGGTATCGTAAACATTCCTAACCATCTTGTGTTGAGTAACCAATGACACCAGAAGCAAATTTTAGAATTTGCCATTGTCCATTCTTCTAATTGAAACTGGAGAAATTTCGCGAATCCTCTGCTTAGAGTCCTTTCATAAAGTTATCGTTTTTCAGATAGTCCAATAACCATCTCTTGTTGAACATGAGATGAAACTGTTCATGAAACAGGTGTTCCCGATATTCCTCAATCGTTAACCCATTAAAACCATGTCTCGATATAAACCTGACTTCGATTGTTTCGTTCATCTCTAGACCGTCTTTTCCTTTCCTATCATAAACTAATATT
The DNA here is from genome assembly GCA_032362365.1 of Zygogramma bicolorata. Lineage (NCBI taxonomy): Eukaryota > Metazoa > Arthropoda > Insecta > Coleoptera > Chrysomelidae > Zygogramma > Zygogramma bicolorata. The sequence continues at coordinate 158,634 of JAVJAQ010003283.1, read as the reverse complement.
TTCCAACAGGTTTCATAATCAAGTGATATTCGAAACTTTATTAATATCGCTAGTTGAGCTCTAGAACACAAAATATCTAAATCTCCAAGTGAAAAATTTCTAAACACATTGTTAGTGGAAATCGTGAGGGAAACTGCAGTTGTTTTCAATATTTGAGCACATCTCAAAGGTATAATTTACTTTCTTCCTGTTCAAAGTATAGAGCACACGCCTTGCCACTAACATTGTTAAGTTTACCTATTTATATTATTATTTTCGATTGTTAATTTTCAAATACTTTTTGAAAAACTGTCAGATCTTTTTCTTATCAAAAAGCTGCTAAAAACCGGGTCGATTCGAGCCGAATCATACATTCTAGGTAAGATTGCCGTCTCCTAAACATTTGTGGTCCTTCGAGCCGGATCATACATTCCAGGTAAGATTGCCGTCGTCTAAACATTTGTGGTCCTTCTGCCTTCCGAACGAGATCTATGGATTCAGTTATAACTAGACAGAAAGCCAAATCAATGAAAGCTGCCGAGAGTAAGGAACCCCTACATAACAAGCAAGAGATTTTGAAGGGTGAGACTGTGGCATCGTTGTATTCATGTTCTCTCCTGTAAATGTGTCAGACGTAATCTATGATATGACCACTCTATGTGGTACCGCTGTGATAAGAGAGTGCGTAGAGATTATAGCAACAGGTCGCTACGTTGTCCGCCGCATAATTACTCATGTCCAAAATTTCTGGAGAAAAAATCGTTTCAGACGAAAACACTGAGACTAGTGGATGGACGTTTCTCCTCTTGGGAGGGCATTCAAACGTTGGGACAATCGGAGTTTGGCAGTTCTTGATGGTATCGATATAGATCCCAATTCGAATCAATGACCACAGGTTAGTGGCAACAGTATGTCGACTTTGAAGTCAATTATATGTTATTGTCAGTTATCTTGGAGTTTTTTGTCTCCAAGAACATTGAACAGGACTCTGGAGTACAAGCCTTCAATTTTAACGAGGAAAGAATCTCCGATATTTATTGTTCAGAGAGACAGTATTCATTTTATATCCCTCAGAATTTTTGTTTACAGATAGGTACTTCAATAACCATCTAGTGTTAGACAATCACTGGATGAGATTGTTCATAAAACAAGTGTTCTCGATATTCTTCAGCCTATCAAGACCGAGCTTCTGAAAATATCTTGCAGTGCGACTTTGATATTGTTTGAACTATATTGTCATATTGAACTGGCCGATACTTACCTACAAAAATCCATATTTATAAAATTATTAGTTTTCTGTACGATTCTCACAATGGGGCAATGGGTTCACAAAACCGCGACACATGCTTTGCTATACAATAGCTTCCTCGAGCATTTTTATCCTGCTATTGTATATCGAAACACATGTCGCGGTTTTGTAAACCCATTGCCAGTCAGACTCTTACAGGAAACTGTGATATTATTGGTATATGTGTTACAATAAACTTTTTCTGATTTAACGATTATAAAAATTATTTTACATTATCGAAAGACTAATAAAACTTTGTGCTCACCCTCAAATGGTGATTCTGAAAGTGGAACTTCAACGTTGAGATATTAACGATTTTCGGAAAACGCTTGGAAACTATCGATAAATATTCGTCGCTAATAGGATGGGAATCGGAGCAAGATAAACAGTTTCTTTATCTTTGCTGTGTTCGTTACTTTTATCATGGAACCATACAAAAAAAAATAACTTCCGAAGAAATGGTTTTTAAGTGTGGGTATGCGTTTCAAACTCGGTATTTTGATGATACTGGGTCTGATAGTGAATTGACTTTAAATCTGCTGAGTGTAACTTTAGGCGGAGAATCGAAATGGTAGCCTGCTTTCATTATAAACTATTGGTATTTGTAATATCTATCAACGTCATTACTGTCGATGACACTTTTTACAACAACCCTTTTTGACAAGCCCATTTTTTGGAGTGAAATCATTTCATATGATTCAAAAACAGATTATGATAGGACTGTTTCTCCATAAACTTATAACGTTTAGTTCCATCGCATTAAGATTCATGGAAACAAATATGTCACAAAAAGAATCGAACAGATCTTCTGATGACAATAGGAAAAAGAAACACTAAGAACAGTGTATCGTCCACAAGATACTTTTTGAAGATGGCAGTTTTTCGAGTTGAAATTTGGCGACCGGAAACGAAATATCTAACTCAAACAAGATGATTAGTAACATTGGTTGGCACCAGTTAAAAAAATCACCAGTGGGAAAATTTGAATTCTTGGTACCACTCTGTTAAAAATAGTGACATTACTCCAAGTCTAATTAAGATAACAAGAGTTTCATTCATTTCGTTGTTGAAATAAGACTCATTTTCATTGTCCATTTCAAATTATTCAAAATGACTGGAATAAAAAATGATTAAAATTCAAAATGGTTACTGATTGCTGGATTTTCATTTCACAAAACATCCGAGAGACTGCGTCGAAGAGTACGAGTACGACATAGTATCTCAGATGATGTCTTGCTACAATCAAAACATCCCCGTAGTAAATCCACCCCAAGACTTATTACCACGAAATGGTTGATACTACGAATATTGTGAAAACTTCGAGTGAAAAGTCACGAGAGACTGCTCATATACAAAGCAGGAATATTTCCAAGTGCTCTTGAAATATCGAAATCCTTCGTAGAATGTGAAAACTCTTGGATATCGGCGCCTCACCGACGCTACTTCAAAAAAGTACCCTCAACGTAGAAGTAACGAGCTCAAAAACTTCCAACCAGGCGACATACTTTTTGACCTTAGTTGACCGAAATAAAATAAAAATCAATTTAAAACGACCTACGAGAAGACGCGCGACTACAATTTCTTCCGACCCGAGCACATTTTCTTCTTGTCCGGTTCGTCGGGGTTCTCCTCGGCGTCCGCGAAAAACATGTCCGGCGAAAACTTCAACCCCGCTTCCGATTTTCCCGACGCCAAAGACAAATCCTCGGCCAACCGGGATTTGTCGTCGATGACTTCGGTTTCGTCGACCAGACTCAATACGGAAGCGTTCGCCTTGATCGGAGAAAAGAAGGTTGGAATGACGTCGAATCCTTCCGCTAAATTCGCCCGAGTCACTTCGAATGTTGGCTTCATATCCTGGCCGCTCAAAGATACATCTTCAGTGGTGTCTACAAACAGATGAGTATCATTTTGAAATAATAATAATATAAGTTCATTCATGAATAGATAATAATATTTACAATTCGAAATTTTTCATGAATATACATTTTTATGAATGAACTGAAAAACAAACCTTACGAAAAAAACTTGTTGTAAGGTTAAATGAAGGCAATAACAATTTACTCATAAACTATTCAAAAATGTGTCAAAATAAATTCGAGAGGTCTTGATAATCCATATTTTACTTTTTTGTTTAAATGATGGTAATGATTTAATTATTTTGATTTCATGTGGTATTTTTTCAAAAAGATTTTTTTTTTTTTTATTTATTTATTCAATATACAGCTTCCAGACAGAACAGGGTTCCGGTATGAGGAAGTCAAAAAAAAAACATCATAAAATTATGAACTATAAATAATAAATTGGAGTATAATATTCATTTGATAATTTGATGAACATCATTATGCAAGCAAATATTTTTTTAGTTCTTTTGAAAAAATATGAATGGATTTGGATGATTTTATTTTTCCTGGTAGTTCATTGAAAGTCATTAATGCTGATGAAATGGGGTTATTTTTTCCTTTATTGGAATGAATCATATTTAAATGAAAGTTATTTGATATTCTGGTATCGTGGCCATGTAATTTTTTGACAGTTTTATATTACATTTCTGAAGATTTTTTGTTAATTTATATATATACTTAGATTTTTCGTAATCAATTAGTTGATCCAAAGTCATATTATCTGTTACTTTATATAAATCTGCAGAAGGAGTATCCCACGGTTTTCTGAATATAACTTTTATTGCTTTGTTCATTAAACGATATATTATATTTTTTTGTTTTTTAGAGCATGAAGACCAAACTGTAATGAGGTATCTGATATGAGAAACAATAAAGGCATTATATATTAGAATCTGAACGTTTTTGTTTAAGATGTGAATTCTTCGAATGGCCCCCAGGAATGGAACAATAGATTTCTTTATTTTTTCAATATGATTTTCAAAATTTAATTTTGTGTCAATTAATAAACCTAAATATTTATGGTAAGGAACCTCGGCTATCAGTTCATTATCTATCTTTAAGTTTGATTTTATATTCTTCATGTTTTTTTTGTTTAAAAATCATAAAAACAGTTTTTTCCGAATTGACGGTTAGGTTGATGCTGCACGTCCATTTTTCAATAAGATCAATATCATGTTTCAATGAATTTTCCAAAATGTCGATATCTTTCCCAAAGTGAAATAATGTTATATCATCTGCAAAAGAAAAGTGCATTCCATATACATTGAGTCTTTTAATATTGTCAATATAAATTAAAAAAAGAATTGGAGCCAAAACTGAGCCTTGAGGGACGCCAATTTTAGAAAGTTTCTCATTACTTTTATATTTGTTGATTTGTACGTACTGTTTGCGATTTTGAAAATAGTTTTGGAATAGATTGAATGCATGACCTCTTATACCATAACTATATAATATATCCATTAAAATATTATGGTCCACAGTGTCAAAGGCTTTTTTCAAATCTAAAAAGGTTGTTACTACATAATCACTATCATCTAATCTTTCATAAATTTTATTCATGAGATCAGTTATTATAGATTGGGTGTTCGTTTTTGGTTGGAAAGCATATTGAAAATTGTCTATCTTAATATTGTCAGTGATGAAATTTGTTAGTTGAATTTTGAGAATTTTTTCAAATATTTTCGCAAATATATTCAAAAGAGCTATTGGACGGTAATTTGAAACATATTTTCGTTCACCTGATTTGTATATCGGTTTCAGAATAGTTCTTTTCAGATAATCAGAAAAAACTGCATCTTCAATGCTTTTGTTTATAACGAGAGATAGAGGCAAACTTATTATATCTACAATGTCTTTCAAATTTTTTGTTGTAATCTGATCTTCACCTGGCGCTGAATTTAATTTAAGAGACATTATCACATCGTAAATGTCTTCTTCTGATATAGGTTTTAAAAATAATGATTTGGGAGTTGTCATGAATGTATCGAAATTATTCTGGATTATTTTCATTTTTTTTGACAAGTTATTTCCAATTTCAGAAAAAAAATATTAAATTCGTCGCATATATCTTTTTCATCTGTTAATAATATATTATTTTTATTTTCGATCTGATTTATAATTTGTTCGGTTCTTTTACCTTTGATATTATAATTAATTGCATTCCAAATTTTTTTAGGATTTGTTCCAGCTTGAACAAATTGGGCATTGCAATGATCTTTTTTCAATTTTTTGCAAAGACTATTTATTTCATTTTTGAGTGTTTTAAAAAAATATTTCAATTCAACATCATTTGGGTTTTTTTTCAGTTTTTTGTAAATTTTGTCTCGAAATTTTATTTTTTTTAACAGTGCATCTGTTATCCAATTATTGTTTTCTCGAGTTCTGAATCTTTTAGTGTAACTACATTCTTTTTTTGTTTCGTTAATGCAATTTCCAAGTTCTTCAAATGTTGGAATGTTTGTGAATGAACTGAAAAACAAACCTTACGAAAAAAACTTGTTGTAAGGTTAAATGAAGGCAATAACAATTTACTCATAAACTATTCAAAAATGTGTCAAAATAAATTCGAGAGGTCTTGATAATCCATATTTTACTTTTTTGTTTAAATGATGGTATCATACCATAGAACTTGTAGTGCAATTTTCTTTTTGATTTTTTTTTAGATGTAATTACGGTTTCATTTCGAGTTTCATGTTTATGTTCATTATAATTTATATTTTTTTATTTTTATGAATGTAAATCATCATTCTATGAATATATATAATTGATCTATATCCATTTTCTCACTTTCTTCGAATAATAATTCAGTTGAATGTTCCCAGTCCTTATTGTAAATTATTTCTAGAAATCTTTTTTGTATTAATTCCAGTTTATGTTTATATATTTTTGACACCCCGCCCCAGCCTAATATTCCATAACTAATTTGGGATTGTATTAAGGCAAAATATAGAAGAATTCGAAGTTTTCTTTACTATAAAATATATTTGCTGATCCCATTTCAGATGTCTGTCTATCATTATGCCAAGGTATTTGATACAGTCACTATCAGTGAATCACATGAAGGATCAACTAATTGAATTGAACCGTTATCGGCCGAATTGCAATAATCCTGATGAGCAATATTATTGAAACGTTCAAATATTTCAATACCAAGTCAATATATACATATACATATATATATATATATATATATATATATATATATATATATAATGACATAGCGAAGTTAATAAAGATGAGACCGATACTTCATAAAAAAAGATGGCAATGAGACGAATATTTCTATAAGAAAAAGTATTCTGATAATGTAACTGTGAGTCCAGAAAACTTGTATAATAGATTGTCGTTAAAATAAGCAGGTCAAAAGAAATTAGATCAGATTAGAACCAATTTTTGAATACAACGCGTAAAATTATGAGGAGAATGATGAATATTCTTCCGTTCAACAATACACAATTGAGAAAAAAAAAAGAAATGAATCCAGTGAAATTTAAGGATAATGCTATAGTCAATACAGAAGAAATATGTGAACATTTTGTCAAAATAATACCTCGCTTATCAAAAGATTTTCCAGCTAAAAGTATTCGACACTAACTTGGACAGTTTATCGTGAAATGAATTCAATCAGAATAAATAAAATAAATGAGAAAATGAAGACATAATTCACGATTAGACCTTGGAAAAGCCCTGGATAACGAAATTAGTGTACTTACAATCTATTGAAATTTTCAAATCGTAAATGACAATTAAATAAATATATCACCTCTTTCTTTGAATGAACCAGTGATAGGTAATTAAAAAAATATAGATTTTAGGGGCTGCTTGTGGTACAATGTCTGTTCAATTTCAGTATTATTCAGACATTCAGACCGAATTATATCTTCAACCTTGACTCTTCATCGATGTTTGCATGTATTTTTTTGACTAAAAACCTATTCCAATTAACTGGTCTCTGGATGTACTGTTACTTTACTTTCAACATCCTCAAGGATCCATTCTTGGACCGGTTCTTTTCCTTGTGTATGTGAATTCTCTCTCCAATTTAGATTTGAAAGGAAAAATCAAAATGTTCGCAGACGATACAATAGTAATATATGGGGCAAATAATAAACATGAAATTAAAGTTGATATGTTGAAAGATCTCCAAAAAATATCACCTTGGTTAATAAGTCACAAACTATCGTTGAATTTCGAGAAAATCTTCATTTATGTTCATCTCTAAAAAATCGAAATAATCACAATCTGACCATCCCATCAAAATAGATAATGAAATCATCAAATATTCTTCTATTGTGAGATTTCTGGGCATATACATAGATGAACATTCGACATGGATTAAACATTTGGAAATTCTGAGAAAACAGATCTCTCCAATTAAAGGAGTATTTTTTAAATTGCGAAATTTTCCGCCTTTGAAATAATTGAAACTAATTTATTTTTCTCTGGTATATTCTAGATTTCAGTACCTGATTCCGGTTTGGAGATCAGCAATAAAAACCTTATTGAGACCTCTGAAAGCTTCACAAAATAACTTGATTAAATGTATGTATAAATTTGGTTATAGAGAACGGACAAAAAATTTATACAAACCCAATCAACTGTTAGATATATCTTCAATACATACACTAAAACTCTGCACGTTCATTCATTTGGTTAAAAATAAATTGAAACATTCTAATCTCATCTTCAAAATTAATAGTGACCAACATGACCGCATTCAGCCAGATGTTCAAATAATTTATCAACAATGAAATTCAGATCAAACATAGGACAACAATCAATTTATAACAACGGATTGGTGTCATATAATGGATTACCTGATACAATAAAAAAAAATTGGAAAATTCACTTTCAAAGTTAAGTTGAAAAAACATTTATTGCGATAGGTGAAGGACAATTTTATTTTATTTTCATTATTATGAATTTTTTATTTCTGTGAAAAGTCTGATTTCATTATCTTACTTTTTTTTATGTATTCATTTGATTCATTATTCATTTCTTCAAATTTTCCCTTTTATAAACTCGTAAGTTTCTTGGGAAATAAACATTATTCAAATTTGAATTAGGACCGCTATGGACTCACCAATTTTGAACTTCGACTTGAAAATTGAAGAATTCAAGATAATTTCTCTCTAACATTGTGTGATCGAAGAAAACGAAATATTTTATATAAAGATTCAGCAACACAGAGTTGAGGAATGTGGCTTTTCCTTTGAAGTAAACATGCAATTTTTCCGTAAAACTTTCAAAATTCGACAGATATTAATTGATTTTAACCAAAAATCGCAATTAATTTTATTTACGAATCAATAGTGCTTTGAAATTTTTTAACGAAACTATAAAGAAATAAGCATATTTACGGAGTAGAAATATATCATTTACAGTGGGGAAATCTTTACTCTTTCTTTAAAATTTTTTTTGTGGAATGTCAACATTTCTTAGCGATTTGCGATTTTTTTTAAATCTATAATTGTCTTCATTACATTCTCACCGTCAAGTCTTTCTAGTTACTTTCTATATCAAATTGAAATACACTTTATCTCAGAGTCACAACGCAAAAACAGTTAGTCAAAAACCGCCCTTACAATTCAGTGAAAAAATATTTAAAGTCCGATTGTTTGCATTTAGGTACGATGTTTATTTAACTTTGCATTCCATAAACATGTTAAAAGTTTTTCTTCTATTATGTGTTGAAATTTTACATGTTCAAGATGCGTAAAGTTTGTAAATACATAAGGTTCTGAATGCCTAAAGTCCGCTCCTCATATATTGGGAAAATGTATATTCATTTCATCAATTTTGATAATATTCCCGTAGTAAAATAATAAGCCGTTTTCCCGTTTTCTGGAAATATTCATCTAAAAACATGACAAAATGTCTTTGACAATTTTCTGTATCAATTCACACGTTTGTTTAATTTAATAGATAAATGAGCGTTGATGCAGGTGGCTCTGTACTCGGTTCATGATCAAAAGGCCGCGGGTTCGATGGATGAATATCCGGAAATAAGAAAAGCGAGATCGAAGTTCCACTCGTTGCACATTATTCGATTCGTTTACCTTGGATCAATGAATCTCTTGAATCCAACTGATCGATTGTCAACTCGTTCGAATCTTCGCTCACTTGTACACCGGAGAAAAACTTGTAGTTGGTGCCTGGACAGCTGCCGCTGTTCCGAATCGACAAATCTTTCGGCATGTTCTCGTCTACCAGTTTGTCGATGTTATCGACGTTATCTTTGCTCAGAAGACGCAACTCTTGCAATTCGCCCATCCTGCCGTTTTCATCTATAACCTGATTGTTCTTTTATTAGTCATCATAGAATGAAACTACAAATTCACCTTGGTATGAAAAAATTAGTTTTCTGTCTGTGAGAAATGAAACATCACCAATAGTGTGACCGTTATAAGCTGGGAATGAGACTAAAATCAAACGAAACTTGTAAGCCGAGCGACAGTGACGTCTGCCTGTGAAAAGGGAAATACGTGAGACTAAAACAAATAATCTGCAAACAAATGTAGGCGCTATCTGGTGATAATAATAATCTTTATTAATCCCAAGAAACTAGAAAGTTTATTATTTAGCTAAATTATTTGGTTACTAAACAAAACAGTGTCCAGAACGTTTCAATAATTACATTATGAGATAAAAATAAAAGTTGAATAAACAAAGAGATCCTGGCCCCGAAGTCACATTCACAACCGCGGGAGACAATATCAAATAAGTCTATGCGGCAATGGTAGAAGCGATTCTTTTCGTTGCGTTTGTGCAACAAAACCACACCAACCACCAATTTGCATATCACATCCAACGAATCCGAAAGCCGTAGATTTTGAATTTTGTTTTCGGAATCATTTTCAATGTTTCTGGAAGATTATTGTATATTTCAACACCAAAATGATAAATTGATTTATCACCAAATTTCGAACGATAAGATTCAACAATTAATTGTTTCGTTTGTCTCGTGATATGACCGTGAATTGTATTAATTTAGGCACTAAAGTTCCAAATTGAATGTTTGATTTTTTATAACCTTGTATGAAAGAAACAACAAATTTTAAATTGTAAAACAGATTGAATATTCAGAATATCATGCGGTTTATATGAATTTGAGGTTGGTTCAAGATATGTTAATTTGATATACATTTTATTGAGAATCAAATACTAGAAATTTGAATATATCAAACAGAAATAAATACACCAATATCATGTAGGAATCAACTGTCTGACCCTAAAAAATATTCCTAGAAATATTTCTATATGGGTATTCCAACACAGCCTTTCGTCAATGTACAGCCCTAAGAATTTTGTTGTTCGACATCATTTTGTGATTTTGTTTTCAAAAGCCATATTCATGTGAAACCTAGAATTTACGGTCTGTTGAAATACACTTTAGGCCTGTATGCACCGCTCCTATATATTGATGGTTTAACTGCTATGGAAACGGTGCATACGGGCGTTATAGTATCAAACAGTATATGCCCCATGAATTTGCGCCAAACTCATTATGAAATTGTTTCAAGTTTTAATGGTCATAGGATATACTGTAAAAATTTGTGGAACCCAGAATTGGTGTGTGTTAAATTCAACAATGATTTGGATTAACGAATTTTCAAAGGCTACCGTGCAACTGTTGCACATAAAAACGTTGCTCAATGTACAAAGATTAAGAAGATATACTGCTTCAAGTCACACGGAATAAGTTACAACTTGCTCGTTTTGTATTGCGGAAAACTGTATTATACTTTCCTCGGTATGCCCTTTGCAATTTAAACGAATTATCTTTCTGAGTTTGACATCAAGTATCGCACGCAGCGCGTACATTTTTCTGCAAATTATTTGTTTTACCTTTGAGTATAACGTCTTTCTTCTTGTTTTTTTACGTCTTTCGTACGTAAATTTCAGGAAATTTAACTTGGTATTGAATATGCCCGGTCTATGAGCAAATGAAAAAAAACATATTTGGTGGATAAAAAATGCTCTGAACAAAAAATAACCTATCAAACCTTAGCGGGTTGTTGGGATCGCCATAAGGAAAGAAAAACTAATATTTCTAGAAAAATCGATAACAACCAATAATAAAAAACTATCTCGCCACCAAAATTACAAAACATCTGTGAGAAAAGCAGTTTTCTACAGAAGACATGGCGTAACATACTCTGAGACAACTTACATTATGAGACGCAGTTCAAAAGAATATATCATTTCTATAACTTACCCATAGACATTACAACTAATGGACTGGCCTTTATGACAGTTTTCCATAGAACACGATGCCCAATACAATAGAGAGAAAGGATATGTTCATGGAAGCAATATTATTCGTGAAGGACTGAATGACAATTCTATACTTGAATTACTCTATCCATCTCATCCTCTCATTATCTACTATAATGATTGAGGAATTTGCCTCGGAATTCGCTCAGAGCTTATACTTGAAGTATTCTATCTCGCAGTCCTCTCTCTCTCTTAGGGCCAGTCCATTAGTTACATTACCTGAGAATTCAGGGAGAGGAGTGAGTAATGAAAGTCCTCATTCAGTACTAATACCGTAAGTTCCAAAGAAAAATGTAATTCACACCCAAAATATGGGTTGGATATTCAGTTCGGAAAATCTCAGCAGGCTGAGATGTCGCAAAGGAAGGCTTAGGACCACAATAGATTTGCACTCGTTCTCGAAATACGTATTTTCTTTACTTCATTTAACAATAGGGATTATGCATGATTTTCTGTTATGTCATAAATGAATCATTTCTATCCTTATAACATAGACAAAAATATAAATAGGCTTGAAAATATGCAAACTATATTTCAAAGTTGTTTACTCTAAGCCATTCAGTTTCAATTGCTATACAGATCATGGAAGGAGCTGAACCAACATTTTACTTAGTATATTGTATGGTATCGAAGTGCAGAAACACGGTAGAAAGACACCCGATCAAGTGTGTTTTTCTATTTCAAGCGATGCGAAATTTCACAAAGACGATGGCGTAAGATAATCTGCAGAATCATGTTTATATTGTTGAGTATATTGGGTGGAGTGAATAAAAGTGAGCATGAGTTCAAACTATAGATCCGTCTTTCTCATACCTTATCAACCCGTATAGGTTTGTCCCAAAGGAATTGAGCAAATGCTCGCACTCAAACTTTATTCACTCTACCCATTATTTTAACATAATTGTGCTATAAATTATATACCACTCAGTGTGAAATAGTCGGAAGTAAGGTTTGCATTAGCTATTCAACAGTGGAAAATTCGATTTGAAAGCTAACCTAACATAGCGGAATGAATATTCATAATATACAGCTCTGCTGTGGGCATTTATGAAGACCAATCTCTGTTATGGACCCAAATACAATAATTTTTACTTCGTAGCTTTCACTCATTTGGTTTCTGCGTACGTAAAATCGAGATTAGATGCAAAATACGCTGTCTTCATACAAGTTTTTTATTTGGATCAATTGTCCGATTGTGCTTGGACTTTCTGGATTTACTACGAATCCAGATCCACTAGTAATCGCTACAGGAATAGTGGTTTGAAATATTTTAGAAACTAACACAGTTTGAATATCGATTCCCACTATTGTGTCGTCTGAAAACACATCGTTCCGACCAATGGTGACGCAGTCACGCGAGTTGTAAGTTTGCATTTTCCTCTCTAATTATTTGATTTTCATTTGATATTTTATGGGAGATTCGATAAAACAATATTCGAGACAAATTTGAATTTTATGCATATTTTATTGCAAGTTATTCTCACCTGGTACTGCAGACCGTCCTTCTGCAAATTCTGCAACACCTCGTCGGTGACGGTGACGAAATTCCCCTCGTTCGTCTTGAACATGATCTCCACGTTGGCGTTGGCTTCGTTGCCCAAAATATCCTTGATCTTGTCCGCCGTCAGACCCTGCAGGCCGTTCTGCAACGTCAACTGGACGATGTTCGACTTGGACGGGTCCGGGTAGGCCGCGCCGTTCACGTCGACGACGTTGAAATCGGAGTTGGCGTTGTGCTGGTGGTGGGGGATGAAGTTCTCCACCGTCGTTTCCGTGCAAGTCTCCTCGATAATGAACGTGTTCGCTTGGGGGGCGGACGCGATCTCCTTCTTCAGGTTGGCGATGGCTAGTCGGCTCGCCTGCGCCTCCTTCACGCACGCCTGGTGTTCGGCCTCGAGGCGGAACTTGCGTTTCACCTTGTGCGGCTTGTAGGTGCTGTTGTAACCGGGCGGTTTGGTCGCAACCGCTTGCGAAGGGTTCGCTATGAACGGGTACGCGGGGTATTTGGGTTTCTTCGAGAGGAATTGCGGTTTCGGCAGCATTATCAGGTCACCTATTGAGAAAAAATAGTGATATCTAAAAAAATAAAACAAACAAAAAAATAATCCTGATGAGCCGTATAATAGTACAGACAGAATCGGGAGAGGGGACTTTTTCCATTTTCAGGTGCTCATTAGGTTAGCTCAAAAAGTACGAATGTCTCATTTGAACAAAAGAAATTGGCATAATTGAAACAAAACTATATAACTAGGATATTCGATAATAAATGCAAACGGCGAAGGTTTCGATGAAAAGTTGTCCATCAAAACCGTGCACAATTTGTTAAGATAAATCGATATCAAAGTGCTGAAAAACTACTGAATATTGAAGTGTTGCAAGGTTCAGCCCAAGGTTTCTCTTCACTAAATTTGAATTTTAAACATATTGCTTTCACAGATAATGTTACACTCTATTATCCAGCTGAGAAAAATTTAAAGAAAATAATTGATATTATTCGGATTGAAAAATGGTTGAATGTTATTAAATCAATTATTAAATCGAAAGAGCTGAGTACATGAAATTCGAACAAAAACATAAATGACATAAGTTTCAATCTGAAAATTGGAATTATCTGAAATGTAAAAAAAAATTTTTCGTAGTTTTTTTTGTTTCTCAACCTACCACAATCTGAAAAAATTAGAATTAATATTGGAATCTGAAAAAATCTAGAAGGGAATATTTTTAATATACCCAGATAAGTTGCTGCGATAATTCAAAAACAGTTCCTTCTGAATGGAATGGTATATCTCAAATTTGCCTATCAAAAAAATACAAGAACTAATATTTATCAAAATACTTATCGTTTGAAGTTTCGAAAATTTGATCCGCTTTTGTTTACGAAACTATTTTACAAATATTCTCTTCTATAGAAAAATTTGAGATTTGACCTGTTTATCATGAGCCGCGATCCATATCAACCGAACTGGTTGAGATGCAAGCATCCGAAGACAGCAAGATAAAAGCATATTCCTTCGATTGATTGTCGTCTCCTGCTATATATTGGTCTCTTAATATTAATTCTTATTTTTTCAGATTGTGGAAGGTCAAGATCCCAAAAATGATACGAAGAAAGAATTCACCCACCACAAAATAATGACATCCTCATGTGTTTTGGATGTCAAATAATTGTATCTCATATATGTCGTATGTCAACATACAACACTTGTATACAATTCTCATCTTTTTTCCACTCACAAATAAACTGAAGAAAAACTAAGCAGTCTTCGAAAATTAAACCTCCATGAATATCAATAAGAATAATTATAATATTTGAATGATATCTATTCGAATGAACGTAAACATAAACCCAGTTCAAGTTTTTAATGAAAAACTAGAAAATTCGAAGAATATTGATTCAGTTTATGGTAAGTTTTTTTATCCGTTCAAGTTGGACAATTGAAAAATTTCAACAAAGTCAAATTTTGGTAAAGTCCCCATCAATGCCATGTGTGCTAAAGAATTCATTTGGGGTGATACGTCTGAACTTTTGAGGTTTTTTGGGTTTTTCTTGGAAAAAGAAGAGTTGTATCAAAAAATTAGTCCAGATCATAGTAAATACCGACATTCTCTACAGAAATTGTTCCCATAATTTTTCTTCCAAGTATCACCGTTCCTGAGATATCGCAAATCAATAAAGCAAAAATGCCTATGTGTGTCTTTTTCATGTATAGGTAAACTATATAATACCAAGGAAAAGAATTACTCAAAATCATTAATGATCACGACTTTGAGTTATTCTTTTTCTTGAATTCAACGACTTCACGTCGAACACGGACTTTTTCTTTCGTCTACACTATGTTGAGAAAATATACTGTTACGATTTTACTGGGTTGTTTTACCAAAATGATACTACAAACAACACTAAATAAATTTTATTAACCCCTCAATTATAACAATACAACTATTGCACTGGTTTATAATTCACTTGAACTGCTTGGCTGACTAAGGCTGGATTCAGACAGATCCGAAATCCGATCGTACGACGATCCGATAGCTTTCTGATTGGTCTGAATTCAAATTTAGACCAATCAGAAAGCTATCGGATCGTCGTACGATCGGATTTCGGATCTGTCTGAATTCAGCCTAAGACATCCAACCCTCTCAACTAAAACTCTCACTATACAACTTGAAATCTCCACTGATCCGGGCCTGGAAAAAGTGAGCTAACCTAATAACGTCGTTCCCGGGAAGCCTTCGGCGCTGGCGATGGTTAGTAAAAAAATTCAATGAAAAGCGAGATCATTCTGACACCGATAAAAGCAAAGTTCATCTTGCTCAGTGCTTACTTTGATAGAAGTTATATTTGTGTTATTTGCTGATTGCATTTCAGAATGTTTGAAATATTGTTTCCAAGTTCCAGCATTAGTGACAATGGTTGGTACATGCCCAATGAAAGGATGCAATAACAAAAATTCAAGATCATGGCATAAAAGTTCTTTCGGGAGAGTGCTTTCAAATGCGGTCTTCTTGTATAAATTACTTTGAACGTCTGGTGTAAAAGTTGAAACTTTTCCTAGAGATCAATTTCCCTAACACCAAACTGATATTTTTGCACTCGACGCGCGTTTCGCTAACAAGGTTAGCATCTTCAGGAGGAGAAAATTGATAATCAATTGGAATCAAATGGAATAGGCCTACTGGGAAAACATGTATAAAATTCACAGTTTTCGAGAAAAAACCCAAAAACATAAATTTTGGCATTCGACCCCGATTTAACTCTTATCACACATGGAATTAATGGGGACTTTAAAATTTTTATTTTTTATGGTAAACCCAAGGTAATTACCAAAATTTGGCTCTGTCGGAATTCTTGTTATTTGAACACTGTTTTTATGTCTAACTACCTGGCTATTTATTATATATATATATATATATATATATATACTATTTATGTATCTAAAACTCTCGTATACCAGACTTTGTACTGTTAGGAAGTGAGTTTATGAATGATGAATCTTTTATTCACTCGTTTTCCCCATTTTTAAGCAGGAAAAACCATTAGTTTTCAAAAAATCCACAACTTTCTCTAAAAGTCAAAATTAATATATTCAGTTCTCAACAATAACAATGAGAACGGCAACACTGCAAATACATCACTTTCGGCTGTCAATGCATTTTTTGAAAAACTAATGTTTTTTTCTGTTTAAAAATGTTGAAAACGAGTAAATAAGAGAGTGAGTGGTGTTGATCAGGGAACGAATTCTGTATGTTCAAACAACAGAAATTTGATGTGAAAAATTGTGAGGTTTTACAACAAAACGAACCTGTATCTCCGAAAATATATGAGACCGCCAAAAATTTTATTCGGATTTCTTGTAGAGGAGACCGAATCACGTAGGTTCCACAAGACAAAATTAAAAAAAAGGTCCTCATAGCGACATACCCTGACTCGTATAGGGGTAACTTTTCATAGAGATCAATAACCATAACACCATACTGTATCAATTATCTTCTCTTGAAGATGCTAACTTTCCTAGCGAAATGCGCGTCGAGTGTTTGACGGTAGGTTACTTAATCTCTTCAGGTTTTCAAAAGAGGTGTGAATCTTACCAATCATCAGGATAACATCGGCAAAATACATCAAACGAGAAAGAGTAAAATTTTCTATGACAGGTACAGACTTCTAACTCCTAAATTCCTAACCTCTTGAACCCAAACTTGAAGATTCGACCTTGGAAATTGTTGAAGATCGATTCTTCAAATTTGGGTTCAAAAGATGTTTTCCTCAACAACATTATTATTATCTCAATACATTTTTTTTAAACTAGTAATACCTGAAATTTGAAAGTAAGGGCCAGTCTATCGCAGTTGTAATGTCTATATGAATTAGACCTATTGCTATTATTTCATCCGCAGTTTTTATACAAAACATATTGGGAATAAATAAACAAAAATGTTTATCGGGTACAAACTCAAAACTTATCACCAACGAAAAAAACATTTCAATTCGGCTTGAAATGATGGACACGGAATACAGACCTGTTCATTTCTCCTCTTTGGGATCGACCAATAACGATGCGGTAATCGACTCATCACGTGATTATATATTAGGCATCGGCTTTGTTTACCGAAAACCGAAAATGCATTTGTGCATTTGCAATCTGAATGTAATGTACGTATTACGAGAATGAAAATAATATTAATCATGAGAAATAAGAACTGATGTGTAATTTTTGTGAGATCAGTCTATAACCGCCTAAATTAAAATATGAAAAGTCACTCGAATGAGAATCAGAGTATCAGAGTCCTTCCCAACGTTCAACCAACGTTGGTCCTTCCCTGTCACTGTGTTTTTAAAAACTGCCAACTGTCGAATTATCATCTCTCTCTACTACTCTAGTCTCTAGTAACTTTAGACTAATGACATATGACATGCGGTTTTTCAAAATTTTCTCACCTGCAAAAGGATATTCCATTGAAAGATTCTCCAAACTTTTCATTTGAAAAAGCCTAGCAGCTGCTACAAGATATTTGATAAGATCTTCGGCAATGATAGTTTCTCCGCAATACATGAATTCTACGAGAGATCTGACAACTGCAAAATCGCATCCTCCAATGATCACCTGTTCAATACCGGGATTTCTTTCTAGTTCTTCCTGAAATGTGAATACATTCAAACAATGACATTGATTTCCTGATTTACGACTTACCCGGAATAGGGAACTGCTTGCCGCCAAAACAATTTTATGAGCATGTAAAATGCTACTACCACAACAAATTGCAATATCTACCAAGCTTTGATGTTCCATCAATGAACATAGACCCAGTGTTGTTTGAATGGGATGTTTTTCAGATTGAATACAGTATTTAGCTTTCGATTGAGGCATTTTATTCATTCTCTCCTCGGTGAATCTTTTTGTTGGGAGAACTTCGACGACCTAACCTCTTTTTTGAAATATTCTTAGCGGGAAGCCGGGAGCGGAAAGAGGGTGTTCTTGATTGTAAATACCTGTAGATGATGGAAAATTAGGATTTTCATGCTTGTATAATTTACTATTTATTTACCTGATCTGGAATCGTTCAGCACTGGTGATCCCAGAAATGACACATTCCCTGTTTAATTTGAACAAAAGACTGTTGTCATAGAAATAATACAACCTAGATCATTTGAGGATCCGAGAAATTCAATAAAAAATAAATCTATAGAGAATAATGCTACAAGTGATCTCGCTAAATCAAGCTATGAATTAATAAGTATTATTTAAGAATTTTCCATGATTATCATTGTTAAATTTATACAACGGTCATAACACACGGAAACAGTTTTGGGTTTGATAGTTACAGCCGTATTCGGGTTCGCAATAAATACTGTTCTAGGACAGTCAAAAATAGTCACCCACCCAATTAATGTAGATATATTCGCGACAAACCCTTCACGCCTCAACAGTCCAACTATTTCGAACCGTTCCTGAACTGTTTTTGTTGTGAACCCGAATACAACCACCTATTTGACAAGCCGAGTACTGAGTAGTCGGTTTCTATTTCAGTTCTGTTTTTCCAGAATGTCTATTTTTACTTTCACCATCATGAATGGTAAATGGGGCGGGCTGAGTCCAGGAAAAAAATATATTTCAGTGATTATTGCAAGCTTGTGCAATAGTGGGTTCCTAGAGAAGAGAAGAATTGTGCATTTCATCGGATCTGGGTTGCTGTAGGTAGGTATAGTATAAGTGTAACCCATTATCAATTGCAAAACAACTCTTTCTGAACCTTTATTGACAATTTTGTTTCATTTGCCATAGGCGTAGATACTTTATTTTTTATGGGGGGCTAAACAAATCACTTTTGGTTTCTTGATTTGGGTGATATGCATATATTTTATAATTATTTGTTTCACTAGGCAGCAAAGTAGTGGATTGACTGCCGCAGCTGTGATAGTTCATAGCCGAGTGTAGCGAGTGAGAATTCAGCTAAGGGAGTCAATCTTCTTTGCTGCCGAATTGAACATATAACTTTTTTCCGATTGTGTGTAATGATATATAGAATATAGAGGATGAGGTATTTGCAAATCATTACAGTTCTCAGAATCTTTTATTTTTCCTGGTGTTGATAAAATTTTATGGAAATCGCAAGTATTTTAATGGTTGGTTGCTAGGTATAGATATGTACCTATATGTTCCTAGTAATTATAGTTTGACAACATTATGGGCAGAGACAGCGAATCAGAAGAACTTACGGCTCCGCAGACACATATATCATCCAGCAGAATATAACTTATGCTGCCTAGGCAGGATAAAGTCCTTACTCTCTGTTGCCTAGACAGGAAAAGTAATACTTTGCTGATCGATATGTGTCTGCAAAATTAATATTTGCTGTCAATTGGAGAAAAAATCTTAATTACTCGCCTATAACTATGTTACAAAATTGATAATACCACACAGGACCTCCAATTCAACTTAGCAATGAAGTTAGTTACATTTCCTGTTGTGGAAATGAAAAGTTGCTGTCGGTTCCATACACTTGTCATGCATTGGGTATATCCAAGATGAATAAAAACCCTGGTGTGTTGACTTATACTTAATAGTTCTCGACTTTTCGCTATCTTGATTTTGATCAATTTTAACTGAAGCGATGCCTCCGAGAGTTTGCCACTAGAGGCGCACCTTACGTATGGATTTTAATTTAATCTGTTATGCCATGATATTCGCGTCTGCTCGAAGGCCATTCAATTATTTATAGGTTATGTTTATTTCATGGTCTCATGTCACAGAACACCCTATCTACACAGAAGCGCAACTGAAGCGTTCCGACCGAATCGAAAGCTTGGCTTGTATATTGTCAACCTCACATTAGTGTTCTTTGGGTGTTATAAAATTTTCGAACAATTATCAATGTCCTTGGGTTATTACTACTGATAAATTTTATTATTATCGGATGGAAGCATGATCAGAGTAGTTTTAAACGTTCGTTCCTGTAATTCAGTTGATTACTCTAAAACTATTTGAACATTATATAGCTGCCTACATTACTTTTCTATCTACTTTTTTTTTCAAAGGTGCAGAAAACAGTATGCCTATTCACTGAAATTATTTTGGTAATCATCCAAATTCTCCGTTTATATCTGTTGAGAATAAGGGAATGTAGATTGCTGATCAACAAAGCATTTAGATGAATTTGATAAGGGAAATGTAAGTTCTAAATTATTGAAACCTTCCTAAGGTCGTATCTTCAAATGGAATTAAAACTGCCCCAATTTCAGTTCAGAAGCAGAAATGCTCCGTCTAGAAAGTTTACAAAGGTGTATCACCTGAACTGTATATCAACCGACAGTTTGAATTTACCCCCAAGAAATGACATTATACAAGCCAAGCTTTAAATCAAGGTTACGAAAAATTGACCCCAAAAGAGCAAAGGGACCGCCATCAAGTTGCGCTTCTGTGTATATAGGGTGTTTTGAGCTCATGTTTTGCATGCAATTTCTTGCTTTCCCGCCAAATGCTAGAAATTATGTAGTCATCACATTTTGACTGATTATTAGGTATTCCTTTTGCTTTCATTGATGAAAAATTAATCATAAACTCAGTGATTGTGATTTTAAATCTTCCGAAACAATATTTGTGAGTGAAACTGTATTGATATCTTATCTTTCTACTTTCTGAGAAACCGAAGATAGGTAAGTACTTTTTTCTCCATAGTGAAAAAAAAAATGCAATTTCAATGTGATTACGAGCCGATGATATGAGGAATAAGTAATACCAACACGTTACACGAGCATTTTATTTTGAGCTTTGTAAATCGATTCATAATAAATCTTAACTATAACTATGAAATCAAACAAATACAAGAACAGCAACGATAAACACTTGAAAAGAATATAAACAAGAAAAATGTGAAAAAACAAGAACCAGGCAAAAGATTTTGAATAATAAAGAAACTTCAGATGCATTCAAATTCATATCGAACTGGCAAACATTTCGAAAAAATTAATAGCTTTTCATTAGACGAACTTGATCATACGTATTTTGTATACTGATAATTCTTATTGGTGAACGAAAGATCCCGCAAGAGTTTATCCAATGAGACCGCCGGTATCGAATATCACTCGTGAGCTGCCGCCTCAATGAAAATGTACCCTTAGAAAATCGTATTCGTATCACCACCCCAACACCACCTACCGTCAAAAAAATGTAAGTTTACTCTTCGATTTCTCAGGTCGAGAGGAATTGGCTAAACAAAAGCATATCGGTCAACGCACCAGGGTTTTTATTCATCTTGGGTATATCCCTATTTCAAGCTTCATACCAAACTCTTTTTTTATTTTATTTTTGCGAAACTATTTATAAATAAATAAGTCTTATGCATAATGAGCTTGCTGGTAGAGGGAATGGCCCTTCAGTACGAGGGAGTTCATAAAAACGTCGTTGTTATTCAAAATCCGATGAAGAAAGAAAGCTATTGAAATGTTCGAATAAAACAAGTAGGTACTTGAAAAATAGTTGAAACCAGTAAGTAGCTGGAAATTTTTAAAAGGTACGTTTTTGTCAACACAAAAAATTCCTACGTCTTTTAGGTACAGGTACCACCATTTCATGACTCTGCTCAGGGTTAGGTAATCTCTTTTTTTTAAATAGAATAATCACTGTACATCAAAGTCCGGTCTAATGAAGAATTCAACTGTGCACATTCACAATTGGGTCGAAATGTGTCAACGCTCATAAGTCGAAGCTTGTGCGAGCTAGAAATCAACGATAGATCTTAGTTTTAATCGTTTCGATTCCTAGGACGGAAGGTAACAAGGATTGAAAGTTTGTTAAAGCTCGGTCGCCACCGCATGGAACTATTCTCTCCATTCCAGATATTCACAATTTGGAAATCTATTGAAAGTGGTCCTAAAATATGATCTAGACTAGGGCTCATTCGATTCGGAATGATGCTTAGAAAAATGTGCAAAAGGTTTCGTTCACCAGTAAAATATAGTTTAGTTTCTTCCCAATACAATATTGAACACTTGCTATTGCACTAGCAATAATGAAATAAATGTAAATATTCCTTCCACTTCCAGATATCAGTGGCACCTGGAATAAACTTTTCAAACTGCACGATGAATAATCCTATATTTTTGAGAAATCCGATTTATTACAATTATCACGTAGAAAAGAATGTTAATAGTTTTCCTATATCCATGCTAATATCCGAGGTGATACCATTATAATACAATTTTGTAGATTTTTTCAAAGAAATACGAGTAATCACTGTTATTGTGTTCAATATTAATATAACTATAGTTCTTCATTATTTATCGGGCGTAGAAAAAATAGCGTATGCAACTCTCATGTAATGATTATCAATACACTCGCATGAACCGTACTGAACAAGCCGAAGGCCGAAGGTTTCCTGGTAGTTCTGAAGAACAGATATGATGGAATTTTTGCTAATATTTGAGAGTATTCGATTGTATCTACCACATATGCATGGCATTGCTCCACTTTAGGGGTATGTATATAGGTACACTCTCCGGCATAATAGGTGCATCGTTTCAATTTTTTTAAAAGGACTCGATCGTTATCACAAGAAATGAGCATAAACATTAGATCACAAGTAACTCGTAACTACAAATTCATCAAAATATAAACAGAATGAAGAACACACAATTAGTGAATTCACAACTCTTGCCGGATAATTGTGGACAGTTATTGTCGTAAACTGTCTGGTGCACGTCTATCCGAAGAAAATCGCATGAGAAGTGTTACATTGCATGAGCAAGGCTGGAGTTAGTGGCGTATAGCCAGAGATCTAGTTTTTTCGCGTTTTATTGGGTTTTCAACCTACCACAATCTGAAAAAAAGGGAAATAATATTGGAATCTATACAAATGTAGAAGGGCAGACTTTCAACATACCCCGATAAGTTGATGCGATAATTCAAAAATAGTTCCTTCTGAATGGAACACTACTCCCGTAAAGGAAGTTAATTTTTTAGTAAAATGAAGGACTAATTCGAGACCACTCAGATCAACTTAAAATTTTTTGGAATTTGTCAAAAATGGTGTCAAGTATCCGAGTAAAAAAGTTTGGTTACTAGGCAAAGCTCCAAAATGTTCATAAAACTTATAAATAGTGGGTTCCAATGGATTAACTATAAAAATTTTATGTGGTTGATGAAAAAAAAAGGTTTTTTGGTCATAACTTTTTTTGGTTAATGATAACGAGATGAACTAGGAACCATTTTGAAGCTAAGGTTATCGCCGAAATTTCATGTCATATGCAACAATTGAATTGGATGGGCCAATTTGTTTTTATTTCGCCCGACAAAAAAGAGCATTTACCGTTATAAACATAAAATAGGCAATTTTAAACGGATAAATTTGCCTACAGATGAAAAATTATAACAAAAAATTGAAATACAACTATCCTGGAATGAAAGCTGAAAAATTTGGCTGTTTAAAATAAATAATGTTCACGCTGCTGGCCAAAAACTGAAAATGTTTTAAAAAATACACGACTCAACTTTAGCAGGCCAAAACATAAACAATAATTACCCGATAGGGCCAGAAATATTTAGGACGAAGTGTTCTGACTTTTCATCAAAGGATTTTTTTCTCCGAGCACCTTAGCCCATATGGCGCTAAAAAATTGGCATTAAAAATTTTTGAAAAAAAATTATTCTGCCCATAACTTTGTTTCTTTTTATTTTAAATGGTTCTGGTTGATCTCAAAATTTTCCCGATTTTGTCATCTTGCAAAATGATAGGAATCATTTTTTTTGTAACAGTTATATTTTTCGAGATATTTACGCCAGAACGATCCGGTTTCTTCATTTTTCGTTAAGCAACCATTTTTGCCATGTCATATCTCCTTTAATATTAATCGTACAAAAATAAAACAAAAACCACTTTATTTGTCAACTGAAATACTTCATATGAGTAATTCATAATTTTTTTTGTAATACTAACAGATTTTCAGTAAATTTGAAAAAACTTTAAAAACTTTTAATTTTTTTTGCAAAAATCGCGCTATTACTCGAAATGGGTGCATTTTTATGGAAAATTGCAATCAATGTTTTTATGTTAAAAAATAATAATTTATCGATTGATTTCGTTATTTTTTTTACCCCCCCCCCCCCCAATGAGTTCCACCACCCCACCCCCCGCGCTTCTTCCCAGTAACGGAAATTGTTTACTCGGATACTAGGCACCTTTCTTAACAAAATTCAAGTTACTCCAAGTATCTGCAACTGGTCTCGAATTAGTCCAGCTAGTTTTTACTTCTTTTACTGGAGTACACGTTCAATTAGTCAGCAAGTTCACGAAGGAAGGATGGATTGGCCACATAACTCACCAGACACGAATCCGATAGAGCATGTTTGGAGTTACATATCAAAGAGGCTAAAAACAAGAAATGATCCATCTGACAACATAGAACAGCTTCAACATGCTGCTTCGGAAGAATGGGAAACATTCCCCAGCAAGTTATCAATAGTCCCATCGATAGCATGGGTAGAAGAGTGCAAGCCTGTAGGAGAGATAGAGAAGACAACACATCCCATTGAAAGCAGAGAAACAATTATAATATACTTTATCTACACCATTACTCTAATAATACACTTATATGTCCACAACCCGTTTCATAATGAAATACATTACGATACAGATTTTTCATTATGATACAGATTTTCAACCAATAGAAACCCATTATTTTTCAATCAAGCATGATGTGCATGCTCTGCATTTGACGTTTGTCAAGTCAAAATCGGTGTTAGGTATTGAATTTTTGAAGAATATAGCCAAATTTAGATCATAACAAAATGTCTGATACCAGCGATATAGGAGAATCACCTTCGACACCTTCACCGGCAGAAATACAGTTAGAATGGTTAATGTTTCATTTGACAAATGCATGATTCATTTCTTCATTTTTCCAATCTAATTTTCTGAGCTCTCCGTAGGCGAGCGGTCAAAGGCGCTGACATTAAAAAGAGCTGGTTCAACTAGTTGGAAGAGACGTGGGTTCGATTCCGGCCTCCAGTTATTTTTTTTCTCTTCATTTCTCATCGTTTCATTTCTCGAAGTAATACTATTATTTACAATTCTGTAGAATTTTTCAAAGAAATGCGTTTAATTAGTATTATTGTGTGCAATACAAATATAATAATAATAATAATAATAACAACTTATTCACAATAAATCTCAATATTACAATTTCAAACTAAATAATATGTGAATAAATATTTAAACCTTACGAAGTTATTGCACTTGTTGTATAAGGATTAGATATTTTATTGAATAATTATTATGGATTAAAAATGAATGATTTTATAATATAATAACATTTAAATATATATATGAATATAATATTTGTAGTTCTTCACTATTTATCGGGTGTAGATAAAATAGCGTATGCAATTCTCATGTAATGGTTATTACATGATCGTTGCATAATATACTATTATTCCATTCATTTTATGATACTTGATTCTGTTTCTTTACCCAGATTTGCATAATTCTGTTATATTTGGTTTCATATATCAATTCTTGACGAGAAACAATATAGTTTAATGTAATATTTTTTGACCTCTTTTACTCACAAACACGTTTTAAAAATTAACTGAAATCGTATAAATATGGACTGATACACCTATTATTATGCCTGCGAGTGTGTCTCTCCGGCATCTTAGTAGTGAAAAATCAAGCAAATTTCCATATGGTTTCATATATACATATAGTTAACTATATTTGAAAAATGAATTTCAGGAAAAGAATTTTTGGGATATATTTTGGATTGGGAGCAACAAAACACAGCAGGCAGATACGGTGAGTAGAAATTTATTGTTTTATTTTTAAGTAGGAAATACATCATTTATAAATTCAAAGGAAATAATCGTATATTACATGTAAGGTACAAAAGGGTTCATCTGTATGCATCAAAAGAAACATCACAAAGAATCACTCTCAAATGAAGTAATAGTCATTGTGGCCTTGAATGCAAATGATATGATTTTGGATATTGTTTTTCCGCGAACATGATAGTTCGAATCAAATTCATGAACTCTCCCATAAATGTGGATTCTCTTTGAAAATATATTCTTCCTTAAAACGTCAAAAATGTATGACGTTTTGTGACTGGCTTCTATGACAGGCATTTCCACAATATAATAGTTAAAAAAATTTATGGCCACTGCATGAAATTTGACAGTACACTATAATAAACTGTTGAAGCTGCTGACATGGTGAAATATCAAATTTTACGGCCATTGAAAACGTTGACTTTTGAATAGAAATGCCTGTCACAAAAGCCACTGCACAAAATTGGATCAATACAGCACTGTCATTATCAAATTCTGCAGAAGGGTAAGAGTGACTACCGTATCCAATTTTTGATTCGTGTTCAATCAGAATTTGCAATGGATCCCTCAAACGCATTTTCAAATAATCATTATGGTGAGAATTGTATTTTGTGTTAATCATTCCATCAATCATATATCAGCTTCAAGAAATATTGGTAATTTTCTGAAAATACTGGTCTTTAAGAAGCGAGTATAATTTTTGAGTCAAGGATGATCAAAACGAATCCATTCAAACACAATTCACGAAAAAATTTCATTTCTCAAATGGTAGACATTTTATTGGATATTAACAAGGTTAATGAATTTAATTCAGTTATAAATCCCACAAATCATTTTGTGCGTAAGAGTGCTAAAAAATACTCGGGAGAAGTAGATTTTCGATAATGAATAGTGAATTTTAGTAATGGAATAAATGGAATATTATATAATGAATCAAAATAATTGCCATGAAAATATCCAATTCATCTCTCTAAATGGGAAAAAATCGAAAATCGACAGAAAATATGTGAAGAATTCAACAATCAATTTCTCAATGTCGGTCTCAATTTGTCAGCAGCTTTTCCTCCTTCCAGTTGTGAAACTCCAGAACATGCCGGGTTTGATGGCCGTGGTCCACAGGTTTTTATTCCTGACGTTTCGCCTACGACTATGGTAGGCATTATCAAAGTCTGTGAGGTAACGGACGCAATGATCTCGTTCTCACAGTAGATACTGTGTTACGTTCTTTGATTAACTTCCATGTTTCTTGAGCCAACAGACCACACAGAAATAAAAGAAATAATAAGCTTACTTGATATAAAAAAGTCTCCAGGATTCGACAAAATTAGTACAAAAATTGTTAAATCAGTGAAGTCAGAACTTGCACCAATAATGAGTAAATTGATAAATTCAACTTTCACTACAGGAATAATTCCAGATAAAATGAAAATTACAAAAGTAAAACCAATTTTCAAAGCGGGTAAAAAAGATCAAATGAAAAATTATAGACCAATCTCTATACTACCAGTACTCTCGAAAATAATTGAGAAAGCAATGCATTCTAGACTATTCAAATATCTTGAAAAATCAAGATTGTTATACAATGACCAGTTCGGCTTCAGAAGATCCAGCGATACAGAATCAGCAGTACTTGATGTCATCACTCAATTCCAACTTGACATAGACTCAGGTAAAAAATGTGGTATTCTGTCGCTTGATCTTCAAAAAGCTTTCGACACAGTTGATCACAAAATTCTTTTGAACGTCCTATATCAAATAGGTGTGAGAGGGTATAATTATGAGTGGTTCAAAAATTATCTGTGAGATAGAAAACATATATTTATGGAATAGACTGAAGGAGTCCATAAAACGGTTTCATGTGGAGTACTACAAGGATCGATCCTTGGACCTGTTCTCTTTCTTATATATATAATATATTAATTCACTGGCTGATTTGGCTCTGGTCGGGAAAATTAAGATGTTCGCTGATGATACAACTATAATTTATAGCGGATATAGTTTACAAGAAGTCAAAAAAAACATGTTGACCGACATTGACAAAATATCATCTTGGCTAGTAAAACATAAATTAACTTAAAATTACGAAAAGTCATCTTACATGTTTGTGACTAAACGATCAATTCCTATCAATTTAAAAGAGCCAATCAATTTCAAAAGTGAAATCATCAAGTATTCTCCTTCTCTGAAGTTTCTGGGCCTACATATTGATGAATATTTGTCATGGTCCAAACATATTGAAATATTAAGGAAACCAATATCTCCAGTAATTGGAATCATCTTCAAACTAGGAAACTTTTTATCCTTGAAATATCTTAAATTTACTTATTACTCTTTGTATTATCCAAACTTCATTACTTAGTCTCGGTATGGGGATCGGCAAAAAAATGTTTACTTATCCATTCCATCTTGGCACAAACTCAGTTACTTTTCCAGTTGCACACTGGTAGTTTAGACCGTGACGAAAGAAAAGACACCGAATAGGAATAAATTTCAACACAGTGAACACATATAATTAGATGTTTTTTTACCCTATTATATTTCACAGAGAATACTGGGCATATACTTTATCAGTTCTGTGCCAAGATGGATTGGATAAGCTGTATATTCAAACTTGATTTTTAAGAACCTACAGTAAATTTATATAAACCGAAACATCTCTGGATATCTATTCACTTTATAAATTAAAAATATGTACTTTTATTCATCTGGTAGAAAATACTTGGAAAATCTCAAATTTGGTTTTCATTCCTATTGATGATCAACATAATCATTCAACAAGGAATTCAGATAATTTGGCAACTATGAAAATGAAAACGAATGTGGGACAGCAATTTATTCCAAAGGAATATTACATTATAATGAACTACCAAAATTATTAAAAACTTATGGTAAACTAAGATTTAAGGTAGAATTGAAATATCATTTATTATCATGATTTTTTTTTAATATTGATATATTTCTGAGAAATGTTTTAGATATATTTGGACAGGATAATGAATTGATGTTTAGTTTTATTGAAAGATGTATTGTTTTTTTCCCTATCATAAACTTATATGTTTCTTTCCCTATCATAAACTTATATGTTTCTTGGGAAAGTAAATAAATAAAATAAAATAATTGTTCGAACCTCAATCAATTATAACTCGAAAGAAGTTATTTTTTAGAAAAAGTCTTTTATGTATGAAACAATAATTTTAATAGTTGACTTTGTTATAGTTATAGCACAATATTTTTGTTGAAAACGTACTACAACGAGTTCTCGGATAAAAATATATTATTTGGTTTATTGTAGGCGATAATAAAAATAATCGATTCCGATAGTTTCCCAACCAGCGCCCTTTTCAGGTAGGTTCAGTGGTATTTTTGTCATTTCAAGGGAGAACCGTTAGCTTAAAGACAGGTTCTAGCCCGATGAAACTGCTTGCAGCTCCTTCGCAAGGAAGTCAGCAACAATCCATACCTCTCACACATCATACATCTAAAATAATGGAAAAATAGCCAGGGATTTGTTTAAAAACTAGAGTTTATAGTTATTTATGCTCACAACAATGGCAGGATGTCCTAAATACTTCGTAATCCTCCATCTAGAGCACTAGGGTATGCTCCAAATGTAAAAATGTTTGTTTGTAAAAAAATTATTTGAGATTCGATTCGAAATATCGTCTTCCGATGTTCCGCATGTCTACAATTTTTTAATGAAAGTGTTCGAAATGTCCAGTTTTACAGTCACATCAACACTTCCAACAGTTGATAGAATGAATGATAAAAAAAGTATGTTACATAATCCAGTTTACAGTATCGCCCAAATACAATAGGTACATAATGAAAAACCACATTACTTCCAAAAACTTTTTGAGAGTGTACAATGTGATATTTCAAAATTGCCACTTAACACAAAACAATGTTAAAAACACAACTATAAACAGATTTACATGAAAAAACAAGTGGTTCTCTTTGTTTGATTGTTTTTCACCTATAAATATTTATACATTTCAACAATTTTTTCTGGTTCTTGATTTGGCTGCATTTCATCGAAAAACCAAAAAGAGAAGAAATAATTGGCATTGAACTTCTACTTCCTGTGAATTCAACATGTATTCAATTATCATAGATTTTTTCAGTTTAATACATTAGTTTGAATTCAAGTTAACTAATCACAAAAATATTCATGGAATGTGTTTGCTCACTGGAACTTTCGAAACGAATAATTGGCATATCATCACATTGTAAGTAGTTGATTCGTTTTGAAAACTTCATTGGCTTTACTTTACGTTATTCCCAGGATGTAGCTCATCTTCTGTAAACTAAGTTAATGAAATTGACAAAATATAAATTACTGGCATGTAAAAAAATATTTGAACGAAAATTATGTCTATAGACCCAAAACCTATCCACATTGGTGAAGTTACCCAGGACGGACCAATCGAGTCGAGTTTCAGTATTAAAACTAGAAATTCTTCCTGACCTTGAAAATTCAGTTTGATTTTAGATAATAGCATTACTGGTTGTTTTTTGGCCAATACCTCATAAAATAGCAACTTCTCAAAAAATAAATATTAGCTGCACAATATCTATCCAGATGAACATTTGAGTAAAAGAATCAACTGATCAATGAACTTTCAATAACTTCAAAAAACAAATGTTCATAACAGGGATCTTGAAACTTCAAGATTTTATATGTAAGAGTACAAGTATAGGACCGTCATCAAGTCAAGAAATCGAAATGTCAATCTTCCTTTGGCTACTGATTTCTTGCATTTTGCAAAAAAAATGTCCCTGACTGAATGTCGGTAGATTATAACAGTGTTCCATACTTTCAACAGAGTATTGAGCGTGGCGCCCAACGTGAGAAATAGAATAGATTCATTTGACAAGATTACAGAAATATTTTTGGCACGCCAAGAAACAAAAACAGTTCTGGAAGTAGTGGATTTAATTCAAGAAAAACTTGTTAAGGGGAATTACGTGGTAGCTATTTTCATGGACCTCAAAAAGGCATTTGATTCAGTTGATCATACCATACTTCTCCAAAACATTCAGTTTATGGGAATGAGAGGAATTGTAAATGATCTTTTGAAATCTTATTTAGTCAATAGAACAATAAGAACATGTACAAGTAATATTGAAACTGAAAGATTACTCATTAATAAGGGAGTTCCCCAAGGTTCAGTTTTAGGCCCAATTTTATACCTACTGTATATACAAAATATTTCACAAATCAATTAATCTTGTAATTACACCGTATATGCAGATGATACAGTATTTTTGTGTGCCGATAAAAACCCTTTAGCTTCAGAAGATATTATAAATATATTCTGTTAACCCCAAAAAGACAAAATTCATGATGTTTCAACAAAAAAATAAACGATATATTAAGTTAAATATCAAAATGAAGAATGAACTACTTGAACAAAAAACTGAAATGAAGTATCTTGGCATTTGGATCGATGATAGATTAAAATGGGATAAACATATTGACTCCCTCGTTGAAAAAAATTCTCCTATTATTGGAGCATTACGAAGATGTCCCAAATTAAATTATAAAATAGCCAATATGTTTCTTTACTCAAATATTCTCAGTCGGATCAAATATCTCATAAATATATGGGGTTCATGTTCAAAGAATAACTTCAAAAAAAATATCTGCTTTATACAGAAAATCTTTGAAAGTACTACATCGTCTCCCATATGATACTCCAACAAATGAACTTCATTTAACGGGCACATTTTCTTTGGAGGAACATTTCTTGATGGAGAGTTTGAAAATTTCTCATTCCATTGTTAAAAATTAATGAAGTCAAACTTTATATTAACCAGGAATTCAGAAATTCATAACTATCATACTAGGCAACACAACTTGTTTCATCTTGATACTGCTAGCTCTGTAGCTGGACAAAAAAGATTTGTTTATGAATCATTATCTAAATATAATAAATTACCCGAGGATTTAAAAAATATTAGTAATATAAATCAATTCAAATTTCGATAGAAACAATTCATTCTCCTCAAAAGAATTTCAAATTGAATTGGTGTTTATCTATTTTACAATTCTTTCACTTATCCTTTTCCTTATAAAATAATTTTCTTTCCGTCTTATTTATTACATTGAAAAAAAAGTTTTTGATGATTTGTGAGAAATCTCATACCAGTACAAAAAAACTGTTTGATTGTTCATGCTATACCAATGAAGTGCTACCAAATATATTATATTATTGATTGTATATGATTTGAAATGTAATGGAATGAAATAACATGAATAAATAAAAAAAGTTACAAGTGTTGAAAATGTTTCCGCTCCTTTTTCATACTATATTGAGTTTTTAGAATTGGTATAACTGTATTTTTTGCTTCATGTAAGACATTTCATATACATGTGAAAACAAGTATTCGTTAATGATCCAGCCTAGAAATTATTATGGGCTACCAAATTCAGACATTGTAGTTATTTGTGAAACAACCAATCAATCAAATCAGTCAGTATGATTCATTTGAAGACGTGTTGGCAGGTATAACCTCATAACCTCAATGACAAACATCATACATATGAATGATTGAATCGGAAGAAAAATATGAACATTCTGTGAGGTGGGAGACTTTTTTCGAAATGTTTGAACTCAATTATGAGATAATTCCAATTCTGAATATTTAATGATGAGGCACTACTTGTAATCGCTATAAAACTGAAAATATTTTTGGTGTATAAAACTTGAGATGATGAATTCGAATTGTTTAGTTCGGAGGTTATATCATACTTTTATTCGAATAACACATACCTATATGAACTTATTATGTATCAAAAACATTCTCACACCAAAACTTGTTCCGTTTGGAATTAGTATAAAATGAATATTTTTTTTCAAATTCTCTCGAAAAGGTTACCATTTTCAAAATAGCAGGTTACTCAAAAATGAGAGTATGAGTTGGTCCGAGATTGTTTGTCTAAAATAGTTATATTTAAGACAATAGATCTATACAAAGTGTAACTGAATAAGTGTAAAAAATTTGAGGAGGTGATTCCTCATCGAAAAAAGATCTTTCATATAAAGAAACTGCATTGGAGCATCCCTTGTTGTGATACAGCCCCTGAAAGGGGGTACATGAAATTTGTATAACAATTTTTTTCACAAGCACTGAAAAAGTTACAATATTGAAATTAACCTGACGTTTTGAACTACCAAAAAGACACTTAGCCAGTAATTTATTTGGTTTACCCTATGGTTGTAAGGGGTGGAAAACGCAACCCCTAAAATTCATTTCCAATGTTAATTTTTTCTTATTATTTGTTTACCAATTAAAAATTCATTTCCGATATCCTGTTTTATTCTAAACAAAAAAATGTCTCTTGGGTTTTTTGCCCAAAATAAACCAGTTCGCAGCAAAAAATTATTTCACGAACAACTACAGGGATACAACGTCATAAATGAGAAAATACGAAACTAATCTTTCTAGTAGGTCGCTATTAGCGATAGTGATAATTAAATTGGTATGACGCTGTCAGTTGGTTAATTTCAATATTATAACTTTTTCACTGCTTGTGAAAAAAATTGTTATACAAATTTCATGTACCCTGTTTCAGGGGCTGTATCTTAACAAGGGATGCTCCAATGAAGTTTCTTTATATGATAGATCCTTTCTTTTTTACGATGAGGAATCACCTCCTTAAATGTTTTACACTTATTCAGTTATAGTATATTTATGATAAGAATGTAGTAATG
Organism: Zygogramma bicolorata; assembly: GCA_032362365.1. Lineage (NCBI taxonomy): Eukaryota > Metazoa > Arthropoda > Insecta > Coleoptera > Chrysomelidae > Zygogramma > Zygogramma bicolorata. The sequence continues at coordinate 124,652 of JAVJAQ010003283.1, read as the reverse complement.
AATGGGATACGTAAATAACACAAGAAAGATAAATCAGTTGGTTCAGTTGGATGATATTGTTTTGCAAGATTATTGCGTATTTTTATAAGTTTTCATTGAGGTGTGGTCATAAGAGAGCATTTTGTGAGTTTCTTCTTCATTTTGACTTAGTCATCATATACTCTCGACTGATTGGTCCGACTATTCTAAACCTACATTAAAACCATAAAAAAATATAAATCACGAAGCGATCCAGTTAGTGCGGAATATTTTTTCCACAGCCTTGAAAAAGTAGTCGCGGTTGCGCGCAGAACGTCCTCGATACGTCAGTCGTCCGAAAACAGAAATTCACTTTCGGATAAAAGTACTTCTAAATCGGATTGGACGGTATGGATATTGGAATCAATGTCCGGCGCGGCGTCGGCCCGAGACGACACGAAGTCGACCGTATCCGCGCCGATCGGAGGGGCGGGAGCTACGGGCGGCCTGTCCGACGTCGACCGAACCTGCTGTTGCACGATCACGCCTGTTCTTGGCACCTTTTCCGGTCTCCTGTCCGGTACCCGTTCGATGATCACGCTCGTCTTTTCCGGTTTGCGCAACTTAACACTAAACTTGAACGGAGGTTTGTACACCACCTGCAGGCGGACCTTCTCCTTCTCGCTGGGGATGTTGCCGACGCTGTGCGACTTGCTCTTGTCGGTGCGCGGCCTGATGGTGGGCCGCTTGTGAGGGCTGCGGCGCGTCTTGTCCGTCAGCCCGACGGGGGTGGATTTGGACTTAGGAAGGGCGTACTGCGACTTCAGCAGCCAGTTCTGGACCTTGCCGACGGGATCGGATTCTGGCGTGACCGGGTTGTGCACGACCTCAGCACCTGCAAGAATCGGTTAATTCATTCACACCCTCAATATATCTTATTTGTACCCAAATAATGTCGTAATGTCCTAAGACGTTTAAAAAATAACCCAAAGATATTTATATCAGCTTTGAGATATCTTACATATAATGAGATATCTTGAAAATTCACATTAGGTGTGTTTGGGTTCACAACAAAAACAGTCCAGGAACGGTTCGTAATAGTTGAACTGTTGAGGCGTGAAGCGTTTGTCTCGAATATATCGACAATGCTTAGGTGGGTGACTATTTTGAACCGTTCTAGATGAGTATTCATTGCGAACCCGAATACGGCTATTATCAGACCAAATCCTCAACACAGGATAACTGATAAATGTTTTTAAGCGTAATGAACAAATCTCTACCTCTCTCGATCTGAAAGTGTTTTTGTAAATATGATGTATATTGAAACCTAAGCATCGTGTCCATCGTTTTGCCGCGGGTATTGTTTATTGTTATTGTTTATACCATCTTAGAAATTTCATTATACTATTCTGTGGAGTGTAGTTATTCTGTAAGTATGAAGTTGAAAAATGAAGAAAAGTGGTTTGCAGAAATACTATATGCATGCCACAAGTGTCATGCAGCGGAACTCAAGTGAAAGCAACGGTGAATCTAGTTCCGATTCTGGGAACATGAACTCGGACATTTTACCTCATAATAGTGAAATGAATAGTGACGGTACTTCGGGAGAAAATAGTTTAGATAGCGGTCCTATTAGTGAAGTGAATCTGGAAGTTTCACCATGGCTAAGAAACTCGAAAACAACACTGGTAATTCGTGTAGAATTTTTTTTTATTTGAAATATGTACAAGATTATATAGTGTTCAAGTTTCGAATCACATCGTTTTGAGTACCTAATGACTGTGTTTAATTGAAATATCCATGAAATTTTTTATGCAATTCGACCAAAAAGATGATTTAATATCTTTCAGATATTATGGAAAAATATCTTCAAGATTTTATAGGTAGATATCTTTAAAAGGTCGTATTTTGAAACATACATACATATTTGAGACGTTTTAAAGATATGCGTGTACATCCTCAAGACATCACAAATGCCTTGGATAAGATAACTCTGATACTTTCTCAAGATGTCTCTGTGCTATTTGGGAATGAGAGTTCCTGTGGGGATGATTCTAATGTCTGTAGTAGTTTGATTGAGGATGGTACAGCTTATTCATTTCGAGTGTCAATGAAGCCAATACCTAATAATTCGAAAGTTCCAATCAAATTTGAAAGTGAATCCATTGATAATTCCGCATTCACAAAATTTTTATGGTTGAACCATAGACCTATTATAATATTACCTATAACAATACCTACCATTCTACCATCTGACGAAATTATATCATACGAATTCGAAACCATAATCTTATAGATTTCAATTAATCTCTTTGCAATGAATCAAATATTTAACACTAAGTACTCCATGAGCAGTAACATTCGATAATCTAAAGATGAACAGCACCAAATATTTACCAATTGGTCCCTTTTTACCTCCTTCAATATCGGCTTGGACGCTGCTGTAGTCTATAATCTCTTTCTTCTTCTTCTTCTTTTTGGCGACGCTTGCTTGCGTGAGCTTCTTAACCTTATTGTTTGGCACTTCGAACACATTGGTATCGACGGGTTTCGCGCGCGCTTCTTCCGCCCCGACCGCCGCGGAGACCCTCTTCTTCTTCTTGGGAGACACTTTCGGCTTGCTCGGGCTGTTCAGGTTGTTGTTGATCGACTCGACCTTGGTCTTTCGCTTCCGCTTCACTTTGCCGTCGCGCACTTTGCGTTTGAGCGGCAGCTTGGAGCGGACGCCCGGGTGGACTACTACCCCGCCGTCACCTTCGGCGGGCAGGCGGACCGCTTCCGTGGAGGACTTGTGCATTATGGTGACTGATTTGATTTTGAAGTTCGGCCGCTTACCGAGGTACTTGGTGCTGAGGATCTGTGGAAATTATAAGTGGTCGCATTATCGATCGTATCTCTCAAACAAAGTGGTGTTAGACTAGCTGACATAGTGAATCTGCTACCAGAAGCGATTGAAAATGTCGTCATTATATAAAAATAATAAATGATAATAATTTAGTTCATTCATGAATGGATAATAATAATTACAATTCGAAATTTTATGAATAAACATTTTTATGAATAAAATGAAAAACAAACCTTACGAAGAGAACTTGTTGTGAGGTTAACTGAAGGTAATAACAATATACAATCAATACATTTGAAGTTACATACCTAGATAATTATCAATTTAAAGAAACCAATTTCATAAACTATTCCAAAATGGGTCAAAATAAATTTGAGAGGTCTTGATAATCCATATTTTACTTTTTTGTTTGAATGATAATAATGATTTGAATGTTTTTATTTCATGTGGCATTTTCTCATAAAGATATGGTATCATAAACTTGTATAGTTTCTTTGTGCTATTTTTTTTATTTTTTTTTATAGATGTAATAACAGTTTTATTTCGAGTTTCATATTTATGTTCATAATAATTTTAATTTTTTTTCGAATGTGAATCATTATTCTATAAATATATAATTGATTTATATCCATTCTTTCATTTTCTTTGAATAATAATTCAGTAGAATATTTCCAGTCCTTATTGTAAATTATTTTTAGAAATTTTTCCTTGGATTTGAGTAATAGTAATTTACGTAACAAGTCCGGAAAATACTGTGTTGCGTACACTATTTTTTCGGCAACCGACCACTTTCCGGACGCTTTTTCTTTGAGAAAGTAGCATTTTCCTGGCCTAGTCCGGGAAGTATGTACTTTCCGGACTAGGCCGGAAAAATGCTACTTTCTCAAAGAAAAAGTGTCCGGGAAGTGGGTACTTTCCGGACGCTTGCCGAAAAAAAATTATCGTTCAGATAATTATTGAATAACAATTCATTCATTGAAAAATAACATACATGAAATTATCAGTTCATTAAAATTGTTTATTGAACTGATTAATGAATTATTTGAATTTAGGTACTTTATTTTGTTTAATAGAAAAAATAAGTTTCTCAATTATGACAATTTATGTGAAACGGACGTTATAAACGAAAATGCGCATGAAAAGCTATACTGGCATAGGATATTTTCGAATGCAAAGCTCAATCACATTATTCAGAAAATGTATTTGCTTTTATCTACATATTATTTATAAACAATTTGACTAGCTTACCATTGAAGTTAGCTACGATTGATAACTTACTTTTCTTATATTCGCTTATAATTATTATAATTTTGATCTGAATAAAAAAATGATTAAGTAGAAACATGTTTAAAGTTCGTCATCAGATATGTACTAGAAGTGGATTTATCCTAAATACTATCGAGTTTTGAATTATCTCAATGATAATTTCGAATCTTCTATTATAAAATTGAAAGGAAGCTTCAATCAATTTCAAAAACGATTTTACTCTTTCAAAACTGAAAGAGTTCTTAGAATAAGCATTTGTTGATAATTTCACTTCCGAAGTTTTCTGTAATATCACTTACCAGTAACACTATGACGATGACTATTATAGCAGCAACAGCATACCAATAATCGATAACCCACTGTTTGAAACTCGCTATACTTTCATCAGACAACAAAAGCTTCCTCAAAGTGGCGAGGGGTCCTGAAGGATCCACTTCACGGCACATTTGGAAAACATCGCAATATCCTGAAATAATATTAGTGGGGAAGATTAATTTCAATATTAAAAATGGTTACACGTCATCGATGACGACATGAAATCAACGCATTCGTACCAATCCATTTATGGAAATGCATTGGAACGTTTATATTGAATTTTAAGTATCACTACTTTCCTTCTGGTTTGAAGGCCGCCGTTCTTTGGAATTTCTTCCTGACGTTTCACTAGTGCGAGTGGCTAGCTTCTTCAGAGGCTCACTCATCTTGACTATTATTCCGATGACAGCAAGATGAATAAAAACCCTGGTGTGTTGACTAATGCCTGATATATTGTAAACAAATTTTCTAGACTTTTCGCTTTCTTGATTTTGATCAATTTTAACTGAAGAGGTGCCTTCGAGAGTTTGCCAGCAGAGGCGCACCTTACGTGACTTTAATTTAATCTGTGATGCCATGATATCCGTCTGCTCGACGGCCATTCGATTATTTATAGATTTATAGGTTGTTTATTTCATGGTCTCATGTTTTGCATGCAATTTCTTGCTTTCCCGCGAAAGGCTAGAAATTATGTAGTCATCACATTTTGACTGATTATTAGGTATTCCTTTTGCTTTCAATTTGATGAAAAATAAATAAAAAACTCAGTGATTGTGATGTGATTTTGAATCTTCCGAAACAATAGATGTGAGTGAAACTAGAAAGTATTGATATCTTATCTTTCTACTTTCTGAGGAACCGAAGATAGGTGAGTACTTTTCTCTTCATAGTGTTGAAAAAAATGCAATTTTAATGTGATTACGAGCCGATGATACGAGGGATAAGTAATACGTACACGTTACACGAGCGTTTGATTTTGAGCTTTGTAAATCGGTTCATAATAAATCCAGCTATCTCTATAAAATCAAACAAATGCAAGAACGGCAACGATAAACACTTAAAATGAATATAAACAAGAAAAACGTGAAGAGAAACAAGTAGTAGGTACAACATTTTTATTACTGAAGGAACTTTCAAATGCATTCAAATTCGAATCGAACTGTCAAACATTTCAAAATATTAATAGCTTTTCATTAGACGAACTTGACCTTACGTATTTTGTATACTGATAATTTTATTGGTGAACGGAATATCCCGCAAGAGTTTTTCCAATGAGACCGCCGGTATCGAAAATCACTCGTAAGCTGCCGCCTCAATGAAAATGTACCCTTAGGAAATCGCATTTGTATCACCACCTCAATACCACCTACCGTCAAAAAATATAAGTTTACTCTTCGAGTTCTCAGGTCGAAGAGAATTGGCTAAACAAAAGCATATCGGTCAACGCACCAGGGTTTTTATTCATCTTGGATGACAGTCATCGTTCCAAAGAACGACGGCCTTCAAACCCGAAGAAAAGTAATAATACTGAAAACCTGGGCCGCGAAAGCCTTAACCATTGTATTGTATTTCAAATTTGGCGTCTGCTATTCTTCGGCATCTGTTTGGCAGCACTCTCGATGTTGCCGCAATTTGTTTGAAGTCTGTTATTTACCAATTGACAATTGTCATTCAGATGTGACAGTAATGTGTTTAGGTCTTTTTGGTACTTCAAATTAGATAATTATTGTGATCAGAAACTGTGTATTCGATGCTTCTATAGAAAGTATCAGACTCAGGCTCTCCGTAAAAGTGACAAACCTATTCGATTAGCTATTTCAAAAGAGAGCAGGGTAATAATGTCCCTTCTCTTCCCTTAACGGCTGTTATAGAGCTGAATTGAATACAACGTAGAAAATTATATGTATAATCTACATTAAGATATTGATTTTTATCGTGTTTCAGCAGATTTGAAGTCAATTTTGTATACTGTCAATGTGATTTCTCATAAGATAAAAGATAACAGAGCTCACAAACTACCAAGAGGCTCACAAATACTGCAGTACTGGATATAGGTGGTATGCCTAACAATATTTATACTATGAAGTTTGCAATTTATTGATATGGGAAAATCTCGTTTTTTCGAAATAGTTTGTATGTAGCTGTTCAAAATAAATGATTTGAACCTTCGCAGGGGCATATAACTTCAAGTTTCCTATTGGAAAACTAGGGAAGCAATTTTTCATGGAAGAGCTTCCACATTTCAATGAAATATATACATGTACCTATCACTTTGATTTATATCCAAATTCTATAACAATCTGGCTAAAGTATACTTCAAAATTTGACCACGCCCATGATGACGAGCAACAGTTTTTAAATTGTATCAGCTACATCTTCGTGTTCTAAGATGAAAGCACAACCAGAAAGATGAATACATCCAATAACATCAGAAAAATCAAAATATTTTAATATACTTTTAATATACATTAAGAAAATTAAAGGGATATATTATTATTTTATACCTGACATCAATGTAATAATGGATAATTGAATATAGTACAAATGTAATGACAAAAAACTTGAAAGGGTCAAAGCACATTACAATATAGATTTATCGCATATTTCAGTGAAAAATGTAAATCACAATTTTTATATAACCAGTTGGAAATATTGCACATAACCCATATTTCTGAGTGTCATACTCACCTATATAATTGTTGCAAGGAGTCCCAGGCTTTGAATACATGTCAGGTATGTCATAAGGCATATCATTCCATTCAAACGAAGAAAGACATGGCTGATTGTCACCTGGTAATTTGCAACAAAGTTCGCAGGCTTTCGTTTTTGGGTCGTTTTTCGTTGGTATGCATTGGCACGATTCCAGTCCATATGCCAAACATATTGAACCGGTACATTCCTGTAAAATCGATGGTTATTTGACAATTTGAAGCCTTATATTGTGCTTGTACCATCTCCAAGACGTGTTCTAATCAAAAGTTTCAAATTATTGGGATGGATATTGAAAAATGATCAACAAAAATCGATTTTCATTATGCGCATGTCAATCCTAGTTATAATTTCTTTATTCTTAAATTAAGTTTTGGCAGATATCTTCTGCTTCGATATTGTCATAAAATATGATATTATCATAAGCAAAGTATATGTACTCAGTAAAAAAATTAGTTGTCAATTATTAATTATAGGAATATTTTTGACAGTCTTTGCAGTTTTCTTCTCTATACACAGGCACTATGCAACTGCGCCTCTCTCTGTTAAGTAAAATCTTTGACTTCTTTTGAAGAGGTGTGGAAATATATGTGGGAGTATAGTTTACTAGTTGTTTATAGTCATAAGCCAGTTCTTCGACAGTTTCAGTGTCATCATATCACTCCAGGAAATAGGCGGTCTTCTAGGTGATCAAAAGGTTAATCTAGAAAAGGGATTTGGCACGATATATGGCACTGCGAACATACTCTTCAAACGACAGTCCGCTGAAAATATCTCATGAATGCGCTTAACAATCTATGGATTATGTGTCCACTTGCAAGTGGACCAGCAAGATGTCCCTAAGCGTAGACAAACGTAGGTACCTAATGGTAACATCCAAATTTCGTAGACTAACATTTTCAAAATGACGTTGAAAATGAAGTGAGGAAGTATTTATAAGTCTATTATGAACCCACAGATAGAAAAAAAGATTATTAGAAAATCCCAATTTAGGGAAACGCATCGCAAATCTTCGTTTTTTCGAAAAGATGAGACTTGTAAAAAGTTTATTCTACACAACTATAGAGAACAGCAGTATCTGCAGAACTGAATTTGTGACTTTTCCATAACACATAATCTGTTTTGAATTAACGATATCATTTCCACTTTCACTTGATAAAAAGGTGAAAGTTTATTAGTATATTATTCAACGAGCGTATATAATGATGGCTATTATCCACGAGGTGAAGTTTACGGTTACGAGCTGCAGGCGAAAGACCTAAATAACCAATAGAATAATAGCCATTATACGCGAGAAGAATACTATACTTTATCCACGAATAATAAGAATTTTTAGTGAGGTTTTTTTGCTGGTAAATTTCGTTACATTATATATACATATTTTCAGAAACACTATTATTTTTTTCCAATCGATATTCCATACAATTCATTATTATTCATCTAAGTTCTAGAACGTTATTGGCAGGTCCAACCCTCCTATTGGTTACGATATGTTGATGAAACTTTTGTGATTTGGGGTCACGGAGAAGAGGAACTGATGAAATTTCTAAATCATCTGAATTCCTGGAATCCAAAGATTCAGTTCACGATGGAGACGGAAAAATGGAAAACTAGGGCAGAGGGTATATAGAGAGCCCACTCACACAGATCGGTACTTTAACAGGAATTTCAAACATCACCAGCAGCAGAGAAGAGGGATAATGAAACCCTGGGTAGAAAGAGCGAGACGCATTTCTGAGCCAGAATATTTCGAGGAAGAAATGGGCCAATTAGAAAACAACTTTCTAGGTAATGGCTACCGTTAGGACGAAATTTACCGAGCCTTGCGACCCCGACAGAGCTGTTCAATGTATGACCCCGAACCAGCCGTTAATGGACGGATCTTCTTGCCCTATATTAACGGTGAGACGGACCGCATTGGAAGACTACTGGAAAAACATGGGGTGAGAACAATTTTCAAGCCTACGAGAAAAATTCAGGAAAGCCTCAGAGCTGCAAAAGACCCACGAGATCCATTATCCACCTCGGGAGTGTACCGAATACCGTGTAGTTGTGGTTCTGTCCATTTAGGAAGCACAAAAAGGAGCATAAAACACAAAAATCGGCGGTGGCTGAACACGCTCTGTTGGAAGCTCATGATATTGACTTCGACGGAACGCAAGTGCTGGACTCGACTACAAAGCTATTACCTCAGGCTCTATAGAGAAGCAATAGAAATTCACGAGCATAAAAACAACTTCAACTGCGAAGAGGAGAGTTTCCACAGAACATGGATGCCGGCTATTCAAAATACACGGCTCCCAATGAGAGGAAAAACGGTTTCGGAAAACCAATTACAGTCCAATTCTAATTTCGATAAATAATGACACGTTATATGAACCATATCAAATCAAAGCCTCGCAGCAGGGAAGGATTCTTCGACCATTGCCGCATCGCCTTTGAGAATGTCTGCCGCAGATGCAGACGAAACGTCAGGCTCAAAAACATTTGGACCACGGCTCAGAAGCCCGGAAACTTCTAACAATTCAGAAGTGTATATAGTTTCCGATAAGTAATCTCATATAAATATTAGTTCTTGTAATTTAAGTTAAATGAGAAGGTGCTGACTAATTAGACTAGATAGAAGTCTACCCTTGGATAGATTGCAATATTAATAGGTACTTGTTTTTTCAGATTGTTAGTTAGGAACAAAGAAAACTACGGAGAAAATATTTATCCACCACAAAATAATGAAGTTCAAACAATGATAATTGAACTTGTGTTTTGTCTTGTGACTAATAGGATGTGTATAAATAGGATTGTACAGATTCCAATATTATTCATTCATTTTTCTAGAATTTGATAGGTTAAGAACCCAAAAAACTGAATTCTGTAATTCTTTTTTATTAGATTCTTACTGTCAAATGACTTTTTAAAGCCAACTGAAATGAAAGTATTTTGCTCCGATAGATCAAATAAATGCATTTTGAACAATCTTTTTCCAATTTACTTACATATTTTTCGCATTCGGGTACGTAAATAATCATTTTATCCACGATATTGTATATTGTATAATGTATTCATTATACGTCTGTTTGCTCGACCTTAATAATACCCATTATTCACTAGTGGATAATGAGTCAATAACATCGTATTGTTTTGCTATAAACAATCGGTTTTAGAAATTTTATCGTATGAACCATCAAACATTTTCATTCAGTTCTGTACCTACATGTAAAAAAAGGAGGCAAGGAGCATCTACCCTGAGCCATCAGCGATTATTATGAATGTGCGTGTCATATCGAAATAGATTTTGAATACAAACAAATTTGACTCAAAACTGGTAACAGTATTGTATGAAACATTTGTTAGAATGAAATAGTTGTGTTTCTAAAAATATGTATGTGAGGTAACAACATTTTCCAACAGAAAAACTTCAACAGATTTGTCGTGGATAAAGTATAGTATTCTACTCTCGTATAATGGCTATTATTCTCTCGATGACTTAGACCACTTGCCTGCGGCTCGTTGCCATAGACTTCGCCTCGTGAATAATAGCCATCATATTATTCGTTCCTTGAATCATAAACTATTTTGTTGCATTTCGCCAGAATAATGATTCCTTATAAATTAACTTGTGAAGATTGTTTTTTTTTGCACTGGTGAAAATTATTCAAAAAGGACGATATTCATATTGAATATCTGACTGTCTGTCAGATAAAATTTACGTTCCTTCAACAAATACTTCCCATAATTGTGATTTGCAGTGTTGAAGCAAACTATGGACACATCGACTGACGAGTATATATCACCTGAAAAGCTGCCAGTACAAACAACCATCGAAACACAACCGTGCGCTACGCATCTCAAAACACAATATCTACCCGAAACTTCTCGACAACTTACCCCCATAAAACAAACAAACTCCTTGTTGCAAATCGTTTTGTTGGGCTTATTGATCGACTGAGGGCATTGTGGATCCCTGCCATTACAAAAGCTTTCGTCTCTGCATCCGTTGTCGTCTCTGCATTTGTCTCCGAATTTGACTTGACAATCCGACGTACAGCACGGTCCCTAGACACACACAAAATAAATTCCACGTCGAATAAGTAGATTACATACGGTACGTATGATGGAACGTTGAAGGGTTTTGTGCGAAATTTCGATGGGGGCGGATTCACCGCTAGCATGTCGAGTATTTATTATGAGGGCGGTAGAGGCAGAACGTTTATTGAGGCTTGATTTGACTTTGAATGATGGCTGGGACTAGGCTTACTTGCTTTCTCCATAAACGATGTATGATCCATCATTTTTTGCTGATATTTCGTTAGGGGCCGTTCATAAAATACGTCACACTAAAATCAGCTCTTTTTGACCCCCTCCCCCCCCATTGTCACGCTGTGTCACACTTCTTGTGACCCCCCCTATAAATATTTCGTCACAAAAACTAAGACCCCCCCCCTGCTGAGTATGATAAATTCTAAATGATAGTTCACAAATTCTGAAAATTGAAAATATTTATTTAGTTACTATAATATAAATTAATTAATAAATATCTTTCATAACGAACATATAAAAAATAAATAATATTTCTATTATTCAGAAGTCCAAGGATTTTCTAATCACATAATCAGAAGATTCAATGCTCAATAACACAATGAAACAGTAAAAAATCGCTTTATTTTGTTTCATTTGTATAGTGAAATACAGTGTACTGTAACAAGATTAATTCGCATTCTCAATTGAAAATTCATTCGCAAATATGGAGTCACTATAGATTTGATTGAAAAATCTGACGAGTTTAGGAATTCGTTAGAAGATGTCGCACATGTAGATTTCTACTAAAAAAGTAGATTTCTACCAAAAGTGGTCACGCTGGCTTTTATCGCTCATGTCAAAAAATAATAAACGGCGAACGTCACGTTGCCGTATACCCCCCGCCCCCCCCCTTGTCACATCTTGTCACACTCAGCCAGACCCCTCCCCCCCCTTGTAAGCGAACGTATTTTATGAACGGCCCCTTATTGACCTATAAGTGAGCAATAAGTGTCCCCCTGTTATGTTTTGAAGGTGTCAACTCGAAATATTGAAACTTGGGATGTAGAGCGGGCGCTGCGAAACATTCCGTTTGAAAAAACCGATGACCTCATTCTGATTGATGATTTGAGTTGAGGAAGACTTGATGAATAATAATCTGGAGGTTGCCGGACGGAATTATGGTCCAGTTTTTTTTTTTCGGCCCTATAATAGGAGTTTTCGATTCCATCACTGTAGTTGTCGAAAAAAAATGTTGTATCGAATGCAAAAACCATTGACCGCTATTTCTCGACTGGAATGTTTTTTCAAGATCCTTCCAAACCTGGAACTGAAACTTGCCAGAAAAGCCCGTTCTCAGTTTTATTATAAATCTCCTTCCCATCGTCACATACCTTCTCTCGAGTTTTGAAGCGGGCCGCGCTTTTCTCAACAGTTTTTGTGACTTCAGTTATAGCTGAACTTCATCCATTATTATAACAGATACATTTTCCAATACTTAAAATAGCAGTGCTTCGAATTTTGTGATAACTTTCTTTAAAGTGAATAAATATCGCTACAATTATTAGATTTAAAAAAAAGGCGAACGAAAAATCATGCTGAACTGGTAAATGAACCGAAAGAAACTATTCAAATGCAGCAAGACGACGCAAAGACGAAATTTCAGACAAATTTGAGAAGTTGTTTGATCCGAATGCTGATGAAGAACACTTCTCGTGGTATAAAAGTTGCATGGCCAGCTATATCAGCGAAGAAAAAATTCGTCGTCGTCACTACATAGGGAGCTGGAAGAAAGAGCTTCATCAACAACACAGGGCGTAGCTGGATCATCAACTGACCTGCAAATCAAAAAGAAGCAACAGCGATTCGTCGAGTGACTCATGATGTTCCATTTGTGGTATACGACGAAAACCATAATAAAAAAAGTCATCTTTCAACTGAGATTTCAGCAGCTTTGCTGTTTTTCAATGCGTTGATAATACTATGAAATTTTCACAAGAATTTGTTATACAAAACACCGGAAGATTTGTTTGCAGAAACTTCCAATATCATACGTCGTGTTGAAGAAATTACGTTTCATTACCAATATCTTCTAGTAACGAAAGAGGTCGACCAACAACAAATATCACAAAAACAGTTACTGGCTGCTTTTGACAAATTAATGGCGGATATAAAAGACGGTGTTTCGACGACCGCTTTTGAATTGACATACTCGGCTCAACGCATGACTGTACTCGGTGAAGTAGAGGATGTAGTTCTAATCGTGATCTCAAAGTGATGCTGATCGATAAATTTGGTGACAAGGTTTCATTCTCATATCTTACTGAGAGGAAGCAATCTTCTTTGGTTTTCATGGCAGGAAGTTCATTAAGGAAATAGCTGAACGTGTACATCGGCTAGACTGTAGCAAAATCGTCATGTGTGCTAAGGAATTACGGAAGGAACCATCCACTACTGAACTTATACCAGAGGAAAAGTTGTGTGATGAAATTCTTATAGAAGATGCCGCGAAGAAATGCACTTCACGCCGAAATGGAAGACTTTCATACAAGCCTCATTTAGCAGTCAAAATGTAAAATTGTCAGGCAATACACTCCATGAAACATTAGCGGTGTTTAGTGATATATATATCAGTGTAACGAACAGAAAGACACCGCAACATACAGCTCTAGCCGAATTCATTCACCACCTACCTAACTAAATCGAATCATATGTTTGTTGAAAAATCTTAGACACTGTGACAATGACATTCAAGGGGACATTAAGTGGCGAAGATTATATGACCTTTACAATCATGATAGTTAATCAACAAAAGAATGATGAGAAGAAAACCTCACGGGCATGGCCTAGCTCTCCATGTTGACTGGTCATTCGATATCTGAAGCTAAGCAGCAGGGAAAGACCGCGTCGAAAGCTCATAAAACTGCAGCAAAGTATAATATCATAGCTCGCAGGCAATATATCAATGAACACAAGATATATTGAGGAATTGCTGTCCTTCGGAGGAGACGTAAAGCCGGCGGTCCTGAATCCATGGTTGTTGGACTCGTAAAGGACCCCTAATACCTCTGGTTGGAATACTAGAGTGTTCGGCAAAATTTCCGGTTGGGGGAAATGTGGTCACCGGAGTCGATGATTGGCCTTGGTAGGGAAAACAGGCCGACGTTTAATAAATCATTTAAAAAAAAAGAATACCTCAGTCACTGCTAAACCGAAACTAACTGAAACTGACTACAAATATTTATATCAAGTCCTTCAACCAAAATTCCAGCTGGCCATTACAGGTGGATATAAAGACTCCAAAAAATATTCAAGCTCCAAGGTAATAGGTCTTCTGAATTGTTAGATTCTTATTATTCTGCGTTTACGAGCGACAAGGCCGGCGCTAGAAAATTTCGTAACATTATTAATGAACTATTACATTAATATTTAAAAAGAAAACGAAACCTTTTTCCGTCGAAATATGTTCATTCATCTCTCCAGAAGCAGATTGAAGGATTTCCAGCCATATTTTTGTTGCTGTTCGTGGAGGAATTGAACAAGTTTTTATAAATTGTGCAGATTCCGATGTTTTCGTACTCAACATCCACTTTTAGCATGAGCTATCGAATAGTAGTTTTTGAGGGATTTGGTTTGAAGGATCAGCCAATAAATTTCTTTTAAGCTGGGATTCAATTCAAATGGAATGAAATTATTAGAACTTTTGATGTTTTGTATTTACATTGCTTAAGGGCTGCAATATATGGGCTTCCGAACTTACTCCAATTCGGTTATGAAAGACGAGATGGAAAGTTGTACCCGGTGCAAATGGCAAAACCACCTATGACAAATTCTTTGATTAGGCTTTGCAAATATAATGCTGAATGCCTGACAATGTTTTGCACTTGTAGAAAAAGCCAAATCAATTGTATTTTCCTTCACAAATGCATCGGCAATAATTGTCAAACCTTACCTGAATGAATTTTTCACTACTTATTAATAGGTAAACCACTTTTTTTATCAAATTTGTGTTGAATTAGATCATACCGTTTTTCTCCATACCTTACCTAAACCAGGTGTTAATAGTCAATAACAATTTTTTTTTCGCAGCTACAGCGATGGAAGCGAAAACTATTATAGGACCGAAAAAAAAAAAACTGGACCATAATTCCGTCCGGCAACCTCCACAATATCATTAATCAAGTCTTTCTTAACTCAAATCATCAATCAGAATGAGGTCATCGTTTTTTTCAAACGGAATGTTTCGCAGCGCTTGCACTAATGATGAAATTGATGCATCAACACTATATTTTGGAGTAAACTCGACATATGAAAATTGAAAGATAGCGACTGGACGCCATCTGGAAAAAAAATCAAATGGAAAGGAGAGTCCTGTGATACATCATTTCGAAGCTCCTCACGAATACTTTACAACCCTAGAAAATGAAGTTAATATCTTCTGAAGTCTCAAAAATGGTGGAACATTTAATAATTACCTGAATACAAACACATTGATATCGATATTTCTAGAAATATTCGTTTCTCTCTGCCATATGGCAATTTCAACCGGCCGATAATGTTTTATAGGTTATTTTTTATTAATAAGAAAAAAGAATTGTCAGTACAACGAACATCATTGTTCAGTTCAAATATTCTCATTTAGTTTTCGATTTTACGAGTATACACCAGTAAAAGAAGTAAAAACTGGCTGGACCAATCCGAGACCAATTGGAGATACTTGGAGTAACTTGAATTTTGTTAAGAAAGATGCCCAGTATCCGAGTAAACAACTTCCGTTACTGGGAAAAAGCGCGGGGGGTGGAACTCATTGGGGAGGGGGAGGGTTAAAAAAAATAATGAAACCAATCGATAAATTATCATTTTTTAACATAAAAACATTGATTGCAATTTTTCATAAAAATGCACCCTTTTCGAGTAATAGCGCAAGGAAAAGTGTGATTTTTGCAAAAAAATTCAAAAGTTCTTAAAGATTCTTTAAATTTACTGAAGATCTGTTAGTATTACAAAAAAAATTATATTTTACTTATTTGAAGTATTTTAGTTGACAAATAAAGTGGTTTTTGCTTTATTTTAATACGATTAATATTAAAGCAGATATGACATGGCAAAAATGGTTGCTTAACGAAAAATGAAGGAACCGGATCGTTCTGGCGTAAATATCTCGAAAAATATAACTTTTACGAAAAAAATTATTCCTATCATTTTGCAAGATGACAAAATCGGGAAAATTTTGAGACCAACCAGAACCGTTTAAAATGAGAAGAAAAAAAGTTATAGGCAAAATTTTTTTTTTATAAAATTTTCAATGCCAATTTTTTAGCGCCATATGGGCTAAGGTGCTTGGAAAAAAAATCCTTTGGTGAAAAGTCAGAACACTTCGTCCTAAATATGTACAGCAATTTTTGGCCCTATCGGGTAATTATTGTTTATGTTTTGGCCTGCTAAAGTTGGGTAAAATCGTGTATTTTTTCGAATATTTTCAGTTTTCGACCAGCAGCATGAACATTATTTATTTCAAACAGCCAAATTTTTCAGCATTTATTCCAGGATAGTTGTATTTCAATTTTTTGTTCTGATTTTTCGTCTGTAAGCAAATTTGTCCGTTTAAAATTGCCTATTATATGTTTATAACGGTAAATGCTCTTTTTTGTCGGGCGAAATAAAAAAAATTGGCCCATCCAATTCAAATGTTGCATATGACATAAAATTTCGGCGATAACCTCAGCCTCGAAATGGTTCCTGGTACATCTCGTTATCATTAGCCAAAAATATCATATGGCCAAAAAACCTCTTTTTTCCATCAATCACATATAATTTTTATAGTTAGTGCTTGTTTAGATGATAAGCCAATTGAATTCTGCTGTCAAATTTCAAATCCCGAAGTTGATCTGAGTGGTCTCGAATTAGTCCTTCATTTTACTGAAAAATTCACTTCCTTTACTGGAGTAGTAGATAGGTACCACGTAAAATATCTCCAAAATGGTCAATTGAACAAAATTTAACAGGGAAAGTATATTTGAATATGCTGGAAACTATTGTTGATCCTCTAATCACCGAAATCGTCGAATTGAATCCTAATGAAATCGATGTTGGTATTTATATTCCAACAAGATGGAGTACTACTATATTACTCCAGACAAGTAAGAAAATATTTGAATAATACTTTCCATGGTCGTTGGATTGGCCTTCAAGGTTCTACGGAATGGCCAGCCCACTTGTCAAATTTGACACATTTTATTCGTAGCAAAAGGTGTACGAAATTGAACCTGCTTCAATATAGAATATACGGAAGAGAATAATAAATACTTATAGAAATATCGAAGTTGCTATGTTTGAAAATGTAGGACGTAAAATATCGGATAGACCCTTCTATTGTCGAGACGTTTAAGGCAACCATTTCGAGCATCTTCTGAACTGAACTCAGCTCATTTCCTCAAAGTATGAAGTTAAACGTCGATGTATTCAGGCAATTATTAAATATTCCACCAAACAATCATAACTGAAATATTATTTCAGAACATTGATCATAGTGCCAAATGAAATATCCATAGATTACAGAAACAAGTTTAGATAGGCAACAGCATATTTGTAAAACAAAATGTTGACCTCAACTATTCAGAAAACTGGATTATCGACGAGCTTACGACGGATTTTCCATACTTTAATCGTTGGATACAAACCAACCAATGATGGACATTTATCCCGCCACCTATTACAACACATCTCCTGTGTGAGAATTAACTTTTTCAGGATACCTGGCGTCACATACCCTAAGAAGACTTACATTATATGACGCAGTTCGAAAGAATGTATTGTTTTCTGTAATTTACCTGGAATTTAAGGAGAGGTGAGAGCATTATGTAAGTCTTCTTTCAATAGTGACAGCGTGAATTTAGAAGAAAACATTTTCACATACTGAAACAATATGATATCACGAAAATGGTGTTGGAAAATAGTAATCATTTAGCCATCTTGGTTTATAAGCTATCGAACATCAAGAAATTCATAAAAATATCATTACCTGCGATGGACTGCAAACACTATTCGGAGTGAGATGACAAGGCGGTTCTTCCAAGCTAGCGTATCTCCTCATAGGATAACAACATTGATCTCTGCAATCCTCCTCCCAACCACAGTCGCATTCTTCCCCTTCTTCGACTACTCCATTGCCACAAATAGCCGCTTTCGGTTCTGAAAGGATACGCAACGACTGCTCAACACTTCTCGAAAGACAAATGATCATAAGTGCAATACAGAAATCAGAATATGGCCTTCTGAGTGAAATTCTCAAAAATAATTAATTGGAACTGGAAACAATGATAACACTCAACTTCAAACTTGGTCTATTTTGTCAAAATAATATTTTTTTCTGATCAATCAAACCTTTGATTTTTATTCTTTGACAAAAACATCCATTCCTACATTTTTTTCTGGATTCGATTGCTTTATTGCATTTTGATTTGCAATAAGTGTTTTTTTGCAACATGTTTCGATGGAGTTGATTATGTAAACACTGGAAGTTCGAACCAAAATAATTGAGTTATAAATTGATAAAAAGTTATCTAGAAAATCGAAAACTATGTGTCAAGATAGGTGACTATATTAGTTCAGAAAAAAATTTGAATTATGGAGTTCCACAAGGAACAGTTCTAGGTCCTGTGTTATTTAACATATTCCTGAATGACATTTTTTATGTGAAAACAAGAGGTTCTTAAAATACTCCTACAAAATGACTTTGAAAATATAAAAAATTGGTTCGACAATAACTTATTGACTCTCAATTTCGAGAAATCACATTATCTCCCCTTTACTTCTTATAGAAATCATCTACCTTATCTTGGACCTATTAAAATAAATGACTCATATATAAAAGAAGTCGACCATATCAAATATTTAGGCATCATGATAGACAGGCATTTAAAATGAAACTTCCAAATTGATTATCTAATGAAAAAATTACGCCCTCTATTGCCAAAATTCAAATTTCTTTATAATATTCTTAGTAAAAAACACATGGATATGATTTATTTTTCTTTATTTCAATCTCAAATAAATTATGGTATACTGTCATGGGGGGGAGTTAATCAGAATTATCTGAAAAATTTGGAAAATTTACAAAAATGTATGGTAAAAATATTCGATATTCCTCCAATAAATCATTTTGTGAAAGTGAAAAAATGGATATCAGACAATTATTTTGTCTTAATATAATAACTTACATATTTTCTCATAAAAACTGCTGTAAGTATAATAAACATTTATATAATACAAGAAATAAAAACAAAATTACTGCTAAAAATGAAATTTCCAAAGCCAAAGCACAAAAAAACTTTTTATATTTAGCATCATTTATTTACGATAAATCACCAAATTCGATTAAAGTAACAAAGTAAAATATTCTTATGAAAAACTGGTGAAAAAATGGATTCTTGAAACTCCCAGATTATTTTTCCAGAATCTTGTAGAATTGTAATTTTCCATGTGACTGCCAGTGTGCTGATTATACTGTCATTTTCATTTATTGTTCAAATGTTATTATGTTATTAAATAATTCATTTTTAATCCATAATGATTATTCAATAAAATATCTAATCCTTACAACAAGTGCAATAACTTCGTAAGGTTTAAATATTTATTCACATATTATTTATTTCAAAATTGTAATATTGAGATTTATTGTGAATAAATTGTTATTATTATTATTATTATTATTATAAATATTTCGATACCTCTGCCCTAGTTTTAGAACAAATTTCTGGGTGCGACAGACTAGAATGATCCATAGAAAATCATTGTGGCGATTGGTAACTACGACAGATAACAACCTCTTCGTGTTCATTTCCATAACATTTTCTGTGAAATATTCGAAAATTCCAACTTCAATAATCCAAATTCTGTTTGTCCATCTCTCGGCAAATCAATGAACTAGTTTTGCTTTTCTGAAAACTTGCTTGGTTGTAAGGAGGTCGACCTTCACCCATCTGTTTACCACATGAAACATACCTTTTACAGGGTTTCATAAATAGACGAATACTCCTATGATGGCTTGCCTATCAAAATGTGGTCCAGACTTTGAGAGTGAGATTAAAACATTTCCACCACATGGAAAACTTTTTTATTATCGATTTGTTGGAAAATTTCATTCCTCATAATAAAAATTGGTGTATTTGCAGATATCTTGCATATGAGTTGTAAAATTATTTCAAATTTCCGAACAGTGTACAGGGGAGAACGAAAAATAGAAATTTTGATCAGGTGTAAACAACATCTCATTCATAGGAGTTGTTCAGAATTGAAATCAATATTCAAATTTGAAATCACATCCAGGGTAGTTCTATAATTCTATAATTCGTTCTCCCCTGTACACTATTAGTGAAATTTTGACAACTCATATGCAAGTATTCTGCAATACACCGATTATCCTATGAGCAACAAGCTTGAGAAAGTTGTTATGAAATTTTTGAGCATTTATCAATAGATATAATTTTTTATTTTAATTGAAGAAAAGAATGCAGAGTAAAATTAATTCATTGCAACTAACAAAAGAACAATTAGAAACGTTAAATGAAGATCCATGCGTGTTATAGTTTCTATAACTGATGAAGATGTATTATTTTCCAGTACACATGCAGTTGATAATTTGATTATGACTTTATTCGTCAATATTCAAGAATGGTTTTATTGAGTTGGCATTGTTATGACCCGTAATTTATAAGCTCTTGCTCTTGTACACCATTTTTCGCCCATCGACTATCGTCGATCTATTGCAGTGATTAGTAATTTTTTCTCTTGGTATTCAAGCCAATCGCTTCGGCAGACAATTTTGTCCAATTCTCATTTGTTCTTAGGACTAATCTAACAGGATGAACGTTGCTGCCATTGTTTTGTATGAAAAATTGCTTTCAGTGCACATCTTGAACCACTTTGGCAAGTCTTGCTGAATATACAGTTAGTTATATTCAACCAGATTCGTTTCAGAACTATCGTTGTTAATATCGCAAGGTTTTCGGGCTTGAGGGCCGTGTATTGGAATTTTTAATTCCGGAGCTTTCGGCTACATCTGCGGCAGCCATCTTCAGCGGCGTAGTCGTAGGTCAACTCTCCTGTGCGAGTCTACTATGACTGGTGTTACATCTGGAGGTGGCGACTTGTTCTTATGAGGTTGGATCGTGTTCTGTCGGACGTCGGATTCTCTGGATATGTCGGACCGTGGCGTTAATTTATTCAGAACCGGATGCCAAATTTTGTTTAGACTTAATCCTTCTTCCTTCCTATTGAAATTATCTTTGTGTTTATATATTTCAATTGCTTCCCGGTATAAGCGAGTGGAGTAATGTTTGGTCGTTGAGAGAATTGAAGTCTTATCGAACTGGATGTTGTGGTTTTCTATAAGGGCATGTTCCGCTACAGCTGATTTTTCAGTTTGCCCTAATCGACAATTTCGTCTATGTTCACTGATTCGTGTCTTGAAGCTGCGTTTGGTGGTTCCTACATATACTTTTCCACACGAGCACGGAATCCTGTACACCCCAGCATTAGATAGTGGGTCTCTAGGATCTTTAGCAGATCTCAGGTGTTCCTGTATTTTCCTCGTGGGTTTGTATATTGTTTTGATATTGTGTTTAACAATATACAAACCCACGAGGAAAATACAGGAACACCTGAGATCTGCTAAAGATCCTAGAGACCCACTATCTAATGCTGGGGTGTACAGGATTCCGTGCTCGTGTGGAAAAGTATATGTAGGAACCACCAAACGCAGCTTCAAGACACGAATCAGTGAACATAGACGAAATTGTCGATTAGGGC
Organism: Zygogramma bicolorata; assembly: GCA_032362365.1. Taxonomy (NCBI): domain Eukaryota; kingdom Metazoa; phylum Arthropoda; class Insecta; order Coleoptera; family Chrysomelidae; genus Zygogramma; species Zygogramma bicolorata. The sequence continues at coordinate 102,736 of JAVJAQ010003283.1, read as the reverse complement.
AAACTGAAAAATCAGCTGTAGCGGAACATGCCCTTATAGAAAACCACAACATCCAGTTCGATAAGACTTCAATTCTCTCAACGACCAAACATTACTCCACTCGCTTATACCGGGAAGCAATTGAAATATATAAACACAAAGATAATTTCAATAGGAAGGAAGAAGGATTAAGTCTAAACAAAATTTGGCATCCGGTTCTGAATAAATTAACGCCACGGTCCGACATATCCAGAGAATCCGACGTCCGACAGAACACGATCCAACCTCATAAGAACAAGTCGCCACCTCCAGATGTAACACCAGTCATAGTAGACTCGCACAGGAGAGTTGACCTACGACTACGCCGCTGAAGATGGCTGCCGCAGATGTAGCCGAAAGCTCCGGAAATAAAAATTCCAATACACGGCCCTCAAGCCCGAAAACCTTGCGATATTACAACACCGGCCGTGAAAGCCTACATTCTTTCATATCGTTGTTAAATTCGATACGAAAAAAGTCAATCAAGCAAGCAGCAGCTTCCCCACCTCGCCAAGCTGATTCTACTACGGCTATGTGATAGAATTTCCGTTGCAGTCCATCGGGGATGTTTTCATTCCATAAATTTATCATTTTGGTCAATTCTACGGCACTTGATGCTGCTGAACTTTGTTATCTTCTACAGGGATCTGATTGCAGTTTTCGACGCATAGAATCGCAGAAGAAAAGTATTTCCGCATAGTCCAGAAATTGAGGCATTTTGGCTCGCAATTTTTTCGTCCCTCATGGATTCACTTGAAATTTTCACAGAAGGTAGGGAATACATCAAGGATCATTTTCTTTATCATGACGCTAGAGCCTTGGGGGTGGTTGCCACCCCATCTCAGGGGTGGAAATTTTTTATTACATTTTAACTGTAGGAATCAACGGAAAGAGTGATTCTAAGAAAAAATGTGTCATACGTTTTTTCGTAAAATTAATATTTTTCGAGTTATTCGAAGTTGAAAGTAACTGATACTTCGACGAAAAAATCGACTTTTTTATGTTTCTTTGCGAATAACTCTATAAATATGCATTTTATAAAAAAAGTGTGGAGAGCTAAATTGCAGCTTATGAAGAAACAAAAACAATGCTTTTTTTTTATTTTCCTGCGACAAATACGAACTGAGATACAGCAAATTCATGCTTAGCCTTTTTCGTCAAATGCATAAATTGGAAGTTTTAAAGCGAAATAACGAGGAAAATTTGCATTTCTCGGAGAAATCTCATAGAATCTTCTAGTATTCAATTAGAGCTTTCACAAACAAACAAATGGCTCTAGCATGAAAATTGACCGACATAATCCCGCTTTTTTCTACGAAACTAATCTGTGAAAACAACCCCAAAGTACCTCCTAATTAAAATTGATCGCCACCCTTCTATGATTCTCTTTATATATGTACTATCAAGACACCCACGGAGTTTGACCAATTCAAAATGCCTAATTTTAGAAAAATTGGAGTTTGAAGAGAAAACGATTTTTTTCAACTTCGTGTTATAAATCATTTTCTTAAAAATACTGAAGATACGAAAAAACTATATGGTACTAAATCGTAGCTTTTTTAATGACAAAAAATTTTCCTGCGTGCAGATTTTTTGTACAGTGAATATTCGGCGAGATATAACCCTTTAACTCCTACATTTACGATCGAACATCACCTTATTCAAGCGCTTTAAACTCTCCCCATTTAAAAATTAAAGAATATTGAGTGATTTGATTCACATAGTCTTATAGCTCATGAAAAGCCCTACAAAATCGTTTCTGAAAAAATTTTATTTTCTATCATCTAGAATAAAGGAGCTATGCTCGAAAAAAACGATCAATTTTCATTGTGAAAAATTCGATTTACCCGTTTCGGAGCGTAGTAATTAATCTATTTAACCGGTATATTCGGCCGTTATACGTTATATTTTCCACTTTTTCCATTCATATTGGAAGGCAGAGAATAAGAAACATCTGCTCAAGTGTATGCGTGTGTGAGTGTATATTTCGTTGATTTCTCACCAATGTCTTCTAAAGTTCGAAGACATATTATAAAACTTTCAATGTTTTCAAGGGTAGTTTTTGACAAGGGTAGGTTGAAAGATAATGAAATTGTATCCTAGAACACGAAAAAATCATTGTTCAACTATTTTTACTCATATTTAGGTTTTCAATGTTATTTTATAATTTTCGACAATAAGGGGTAGTTTTCACCCCTAAAAAACAAAAAGGGTACAACAGCACAATATAGAAAATGAACTAGAGGGTGAAATAAGCTTGATCTCAAATTTTTGTACAAATCGGTGTTGGACGGAAAAATGGCAAGGTTTTACCATTTTCTTAGCTTCATTTTCTGGACTAGTATTGATTTCCGATAAAAAAGGTGCAGAAAGGAAAGGCTTTCATTCGAATGATTCATATTACATTGAATTTTTATTCTGAGAATTGATCAGTAATTTTAAATTTATGAATTCAAATATTTGTTGAGGTTGTGATGAAATTGTATTGAATTCCTCCGAGTTCCTCTAATAATGGAAATCGAGAAACCGAAGAGTTGCCTTCGGAAAAATTTCTCGCTGTCTTATACTTTTCCTGTCATCCGAACCTTTTTTTAATGAGCTATTCAAGAGTGCTCAGAATATAACAAATCAGATATAAATGAAAATAAGCGATGAACGAGCCTGGTACTTTATAATTGAGAGTGAATGAAGAACATTTTGCGAAGTGTTTTCGGTTCATATCGGGAAACTTGAACAATCTTACTTTTTCATTAAAACTTCTTGTTTCTAATTTAACTTTCGGAGAAACTCCTTGTTACCGAACATTTTAAAGTAGGTAACTGTACCTCACTTTGTATCCCACTTCTGAATTGTTCTCAGCAGCAGTATATTGTCATTAGGTGAGTTTCTGCGTACATAATTGAAGATAATAATACCCCCGGAGACATACGGTTCCACTCAGATCTAGAGTTCATGAGAATACTAATTCGAAAACTATTCTCGAGTGACTCCAGTAGTTGTAGTAGTAAGTAGTATTATATATATTATTCAACGATAGATCGTTATCTAGTTTTACAATTAAACGTACAACATACAGTTTATAGAAAAATGATCATTTCTACCATTTCTCACTGTGGTTACGAAGTACTGGTTATCTTCTTTTTCTTTTCCGTTTTATAGTTTTGTCACCCTACGTCTTAAATTTAAGGTTGATTATCATTATTATTGTGCCGAAGTTCAACTTCTGCATAATAAGGCTGAATATTGACAAACGTATCATTTGATACACTGTGTACAACATCGTACTCTCATTATAACTTCAGTTTCAACGAATTCAGCATTTTCAAATCCAGAAGTTATGCTCAGGAGAGTGTGAAAAAACAAGCACCCTCAACGGTCCCTATTTCTAACGAAAAATCCGTTGTAGAGTTTTATTGTATCATGAAGTTTGAAACTACAGTTTTTCCGATGTCGAATAATATTCTGAACAGAAACCTTTTTTATAAAACTAATGTAGAATAATAATTGATTTTTTCTAAAAAATATTCCAATCCAACTCTTCAATTGATATTGGCTTGTATTTTCTTGTGGGTCCACTACATTTTAAATAGAAGGATGGCATGAAGAAATATTATGCTGAAACAGTTTCTTCAACAGGATCACATACAAGTGAGACCTTTCCATTTTACCAGTATGCGCCTACTTGTACCGCCGGCGTCGGCGTCGTCTCGAAACCACATGATAATTTCTGGGCTACATCTTCGGTGTAGAAAACCTACGATTAATTGTATAACTTACAAATAATATACAGTTTCCGGTACTTGAGAAAGATTCCCTCAATTTTAGTACGATCTACGATTTGTAAACCCGAAGTATACTTTCGGGTACCACTCCTATACAATCTATTCTCTATTCCGTTGTACTGTGATAAAACGGATATAGGATTGCATATAAATATAATCACTTAAATGAGCTTTATTTCACCCAGCATCGCTCTCGACAAGAGCTCTCTCCGGGACATTGAATACATTCCTAGGATACTGGGCAGATCAAAGCGTAGATTAATTTCTAGTACTTATCGTTGAGAAGTAACAATAAATTTTTGTGAAACACTTAATGAGGATTTAATTCAGGTTTCCCGGCAAAAATATTGGAATTTTGTTTTGTGCCTCATAAATCCATGAAAATTGTCTGAGATAAATCAAACTCCTAGTTACGCGATATTTAATATTCAAATATCCCCTAATTTCCCTAATTTCAGAGCGCCTCCTGGTGTCAATGGTGATCGCGAATATATTCGATTCACTAACTTATTTGCTGGTATCCTCGGCGTGTTCAATACTGTCTCAAAAAAACGGCGTCTTTTGAAATTATCATTGAATTATCAACTAATCAAGAAGCATGCAATCATATTGATTTTTCAACGAAAGATATACTGAGGTCACATCACGAATTTGAATATTTACACTTTTGATTTCTATTTCCATGATCATTTCAACCAATGGAATGAAAAACATTGCGTTCAGTATTCGTGGATAATTTGTTTTTAGAACACTTTCTATTATTTTTTAAAGTGTGTTATTTTCACAATTTTTGCAACAACCATATAATAAACCACAAATAATGAATAGATTTTTATTGTTGTCGAGATAAACGACACAATGACCAGTGACGTTTAGATAATATAAGCCGTTGATAATATAAGCCGTTGTATATCTCCGAAAGTCTACAAATTCTCATGCCGACCTTATATCGTTTCCAACAAATATGAACATCATTATTATGACCTCGGTAAGTGTTCGCCTCCGCAAAATATATTCATATTTTCAAAGTTTTTATTATATTACAATGAGATACAGAGGGTTCCAATGAAAACTATAAGTCAGAACTTCAGCCCCTTGCGGTCAGCAGCTTTCTTCATGTTTTATCCAATTGCATGAAGGGTCCAGCAGTGAAGGCGCTACGGTTTCTTTTATTATAGTATAAGAGGCCACGACACTAAACTTATAATGATAGGCTCCCAACAGTCATACATATAATTCATTTTATTCATAGAACACAAAATGTCACAGCTGCCATGTCTAGTACCGGTCAGCGCTTAAAAAAAAAAACAATAATTTTTTTTTCTTAGGTTTGTGTAATGATGAGTCTCTGGTATTGTGATTGTTTCCCAAACAGAGGAGGGGTAGGATTACATGAAAAAGCAGTGCTGCCTTTTCCAAATAGTGGACAAGATGGCGGCAGCAGCGTTCAAAAGTCGTCCTCCGCGCAACCGATTTTGCGTTTCGATTCGGTTTTATCAACAATCGGCCGGTTTTTTTCGATTTGTGTTATTGAAATACGCCAGCCACTACGGGGACCAATGGATCTTACGTGTCGTTGATTGAGTATAAAACAAAACTTAAGATTGCTGAAAAATCGAAAAACATGGCATAAAATTTGCGATCTCATCTGTTTAAACCATCAACGACACGTAAAATCCATTGTTCGTGGTAGTGGCTGGCGTATTTCAATAATACAAATCGAAAAAAACCGGCTGATTTCTGATAAAACCGAATTGAAACGCAATATAAAAAACCATGGGACACTCCATCGTCAGAATTATACAAAGTGACTAATAATATGACGTTGAACTGTTAGATAGAACTCGAAAAAGCCAAATATACAGTGTGGTCCACTAAAGCTGCAACAAATGGGAAACTTTTTTATTATCGATTTCTCAGAAAATTTTATTCTTGACAAAAGTTGGTGCATGTTCCAAAACTATACCAAGTGTACCTAAAATGGCTTTATGACAATCACCATACAGGATAGGCCAAAAAATATAAATTTCGTTCAAGAGTAAAGTACCCTTATTTCAGAGAATATAAAAATATGTTGGGAAGAAAAAGTAGCTTAGAATTAAAAGTTATGCTCAGTTACGAAGTCATGGCCTGCTATTCGAATTTTTTTTTCTTTTGGAAAATTTTGAATTACCCCCGTATGATACATATTTTTACTATTTTGATTCAATATGTATTTGAAGTAGCTACAATCAAATCGGTTTGGAGTATTTCTTATCAAATTGAAGTGAATTTGTATAATTCACATGGATTTGTATTTTTTTAGGTGACCGTCAACTTCTTGTTTGTTGCAACGATATTTAACAGAACTCTAAAATAACACAAATACTTTTTTTAACGAGGCAAATACTTTACTAACTACATAAAAATATTTGTTGCAGACTCAGTGGACCACACTGTATATATACAAATCAACGAAAAAACTTCAGAATAGTAATATTTTGTTCTTTAAAAATTCTACTGTGCACAATTATAACACTAGAACTTTCAATAATTATCATTTGAACGTTATTCATATCAATAAGGGTAGAAACAATCCTATTTCAAGCTCAAAAGAATAAATTGACAGAAGAAATGAAATCTTTCAAATCCATACAAACTTTTTCGGAAGAACTGAAAAACAAACTACTAGAATAATGATGTTCATCAAAGTACAAGCAACAATTGTTAATGTATCATTAGGTTATATAATTACCATTCTAAGTATTTTAACTTCCTTATACCAGAACTCCATTCTGTTTGGAAGCTGTCAATTGAAATAAAAAAAAATATCGGTTGCGCGGAGGGCGCCTTTCAAACGCTGCTGCCGCCATGTTGTCCACTGTTTGGAAAATGCAGCACTGTTTTTTCATATAGTCCTACCTCTTCCCTGTTTGGAGGAATAATCACAATACGTGAGGCTTATCATAACAGAAACAAAAAAAAAATGTTTGTTAATTTTCTTTATTGGCGTTGATCCGTCCTAGACATGGCAGCAGGGCCATTTTGTGTTTTCCTATTAATGAAATATCGAAATATATGTATTACTTTTGGGAGCCCTGTCATTATAGGTTTAGTGTCGTGGCCTCGAACACAAATCAACAAAAAAATATCAATGGGCACAAAATCAACGAATAAATTGCTCAAAATGACCTCCACCTAGTTCCATACAATAATACCGTTGACTTTTGAAAGTTTTCGTTGGAACGGCCTGTATATGAATTACCTGTAAAACATCCTTTGGGAGATCTCGCTTTGAAGTTCAGTACAGGGTTGATGCTCTTCAAGCTACACGGAGAAAACCGGTTATTGTTTCTTTTGTCCCCGGACGTAGCTCTGGCGAACATTATGAAGTTTCCATCCTCGCCACCAGGTGAACACTGTTCTGGATCATGCTGTATTGGAAACAAAATAATTTCACGATATCAATGGTGCAATTTGTAAAGATGAAAAGAGAGTGTCCCAGTGGAAAAAACGACCATATTGAGAAACATGTATCCATCACTACACTTGAGGTGCTCAAAAAATATAACAGCAGGATTTGTAATCAATACTTCTATTTCCTCAATTGTAAGAACTCGTTTACATCATCGAAACATTGTTTCGTCAAAAATGTTTTCAGTTCGTTCTCGAATACATTTCAGTTATTTCCTTTTGAGTACTCAGACATATATTGATATTTGGTGATTTGAAAGTGATTTGTGTCGTAATGACTGGATGTAATAACTGTCAGATGTCTAGTGTCGACAGTATGATAGCGTTCAATTTTCGGAAAAGAATCCTTACTATTAAAAAAATATAAACACATTTGATTTATGAATAAACATGGCAGTGTGATGATGCCCTAAAAATAAATGCATCTTTACAAGAATCTCTTCGAGATAAATGACATAACTCTGCCGAGTTTTCTCTGAGCTATAAAATCATTTTGGCATGAAGTTGAACATCCCCAGAAGCGAACTCCATATCGAAGCCGAGACTCAACAGTTGCGTAATATGAAGATATGATGTTTTTGTTATTTAATACATTCCTTAAATTTCGGAATATGTACGAGTATGAATGTAATTTTTCAAACAAGAGATTCACAATGTGGAATTTGGTCTCTGGTACTTTTTTGCAATTGATCGGATTTTATGAATAGAAAAACCATACTCATCGGTGTATTTCTGATAGTGTTTTTGTACTTTGGTACCATGGAATACCCAAGTGAAAAGTTGTCTTAGCTTTTCCTATGAGCTGTATAGTTATTGAAACTGAAACAATTTGGGTAAACGAACACGGAACATTTACGACACAATAAAAAATCATGCATATTCCCTATTCCTGGATTACCTTTGTATCATGCCTATATGTGAGAAATAGATCAATTTCATCTTAGTAAGAGAAAACAAGATGAAAAGAGATGTTTCCGGAGGAGTAGTCACATGGAGAAACTTATTCGAATCATGGCTCACAATTTGTTAGAAACTGGATGACAATGTTACAGTGCAAAATTGGTGTTCAGTCATCAATCGTATTAAATTATGATACTGACACAAGTTCTATATATGCTTTTCCTGGAGAGCTTATTTTCCTCTTTGTAAGACGTCGAGTGAACGGTTCTTCATCCAATCTTCGTTAACTTTTCGGAATCAATATTTCATTCCAATTTATCGAGGGGGCCTTGTGGATCATCATTATTTCTTTTCCTCCTCTTTTGGAGCATGACCTGATGATTGGTAACTAACTCAGGGCAGAACATTGTTTATTATTTCTTACAGTTGGACCCTAGGAAATTAACATTCCAGAACTGGAGGATTTTTGACTTTGAAATGATAAAAAGTGTCTTTTTGGATGGCAATCATCGAATTCGAAATTTCGGAGAAATACTTACAGGAGACCCAAAATTATGACCAATTTCGTGCGCCAAAGTAACATGAGATACTGCCGGTGGTACGTGTTTGCCATAGTTCAATAAGGTAACTATTCCCGTATTTAGGGACTTCATGCTTCCTCTGTAGTGCTGCAACAAAATAAAATGTTATAAAGATCATAGATGCTATGAAAAATGCAAAACAAGAATCAGTCATAACATAGACGTACACGTACATCAACAGTACTTTGCGAATTATCAAACAATATGGTACTACAACTAAGGGAAATATAAAAACAGTTTTTTGAAAATTCTTTCGATGCGCTAACGAGAGATAGCGTTGTATTAGAAAATCAATAGGGGTGACCAAGGTCAGATGACACTATTCGAAGGTGTTATGGACACATTCTCACAGCTCATCAATAAATCAAAAAAAAAATTATTTCTTTGACTGAAGACGTTGAATTCGAAGACCTTACGGTGTTCACCATATATCTACGGTTACGAAAAAGCTAGTAAATTTTCGGGTATCTTTCGATAATTTTCTGATAATAACTCCACCCTAAGCCAACTGAATCTTCATCTTTCACCTTCCACAAGAAGCGCCATCCATAGACTCATGTATTTTCCTGAGAGAATTAAGAGAAAAAAATGGGGATCTCCACTTCAAAAGTGAATATCAGTTCTACTAGCTGCATATCGTTTTCGGGCGCTATGAATGATTCATCATTTAAAAATATCGAAAATGTTTGAGGCCCACTCCACCACAGCAGCACGGGCGCCGTTAAAAAAAATGGTAGGGGGGGCACATTACGCAAAATGTTAGTGAGAGGCACATTTTTTCAAATCACAGCATTGCATTCAATTGAAATGAAAATCCTTTGAACAATACTCTCGAGTGTGGTTCAGAAAAAATTGCAAAATCAAGTCGATATCGTGTCTTACGCGGTGTATGGATTGAAAAATCGAAAATCCAGGGGGGGGCGCCCGTCCCCCCTTGCCCTCAATAAACGGCGCCCTTGCATAGCAGTTTAGCTAATCCTTGCCTGAGCTAACTTGCCAGCAAAACTCCATTTTCTGTACAACCGTTCAATACTTTCCTCGGTTTATTTTTCATACTATAATAATTATGAATTAATACAATATTTTTTTTTCTGATAGATAAGTTCGAAAGTTTCTTTTCTCACCAAAGATTTTATGTTATTATACTTATTACTTAGTTTTACTCATTACAGTATTTATGTATCAAATCAATAAAACCCTTTCAGTTTACCTCTTATATTTTATTTCCATTAGTTCAAAAGTAATGTAACCAATCAACATGTATATCACAATTCAAGGTGCGGAATTAATGCGTTCTTTCGAACAAATAAATAATCGATATAGTACCAAGATTTTTTTCTCGTTAATATTTTTCATAGATTATTCGTTTCCATAAAAATAATAATTATTTGTTCTTACTTATATTAGAATTATATAGCACATTGAAATTGATTTTATTTATAACCATATATGTAATGCTGTCATTACTAACGTCTCTGAAGGTTGGGAAGTGTCACATTACACACCTCTACTTCCCCTCCTCATTTCCCGCCCTTATTTCATCTCTTGTAGACTTTATCTGTCATTCATTGACTTCATCTGACATTTATTTATATTGGTGACAACTGTATACCCCGTAGTCACGGTAACGATATATATACTTGGTTACTCTAGACAAAACCGCGTTCTTGGTAATTTGTCGTTAAATGTTGTAGCATTTTCAAAATGCCACATTCAATTTATTACTATTATTTCTTATATCAAGCACATAAATGTTCAGTACGCCAGTGGTACCTTAGTATAGGCAACTAGCAATACCCAGTATATCTTGTGTACGGACGAATTCAAAATTTCGTGATATGGGCAGTGCCGATAAAGTTCTCGTCGTGAAAGGATATATATGGTGATAAGGATTGAGTTTCAAGATCATTTCCGATTTATGGGATCTTTCTGGTATTATTTTCTTGAATATACTCATCACGCCGTCTTCTGACACATTCGAGAAAGAGCAATTGACCTTTGAGAGGAATTTTGAATTTTTTATGCTTTCGTTGCTGCCGCGCATAGAGTTAATCCTTCGAATGACAAGTTTGTTGTTTTTCACGCCCTTATAAAAAAGGGTTCTATGTTACCGTAATGTTTCGGTATTGGTGAAAATATCCTATCTCTCAGCATAATCTATGAGATTCTGCTATTGGGTTATCAACTGCTTAATGGTACTCCTGAGTGAATACTCCAGGATTTTATGAAGTAATGATTCCCATTACGGTTGACGAAGTTCTACACATACACTGTTCACAAAAACCCTGCCATCCAACTCCAGTAGTAGCTCCAGGTTTTATTGAAGCCATACCACCAGATGGATACGAAGGAATCCAATAAACAGGCCAGACCATTTTGATTCTCATTCATATTAAATTGAAATTTTGACTTTATTGATCCCCTGGTGACACTTTGCATATCATCATCGAAATTATTAGATTCAAAACAATTTCATATATTATAATTATTTGTGAAGCAAACCCATAGTGCACTATGAAAATGCCCCAAGCGAATCTTTAATGTGTAAATATGTATATACTTTGCTGAATACCCCTTTCATAACCAATTTGCAAATATTTTGTGGATGACTAATTTGTCACCCTTATACTTGTTCGATATTTACAACGGAGTAAATAGTCAATACAGTTTTGGATTCTAATTTCTACTCACCTCACTTGCATATAGGTAAATTTTATCAATAACATTTAGAAGTGCTTGTTTTTGTATTTTGTGACTTGGAAAAACTTCAGAACTCTCTCAAAGCACTAAAGTTACATGGCGCCCAAATTTCAAACTCTATTGTATCTCACCCCAATTGCTCACCGATGAACAGCTGCCGTTGCTTGTGACTCATTATTTTTTGCTTTATAAATAAATGCCAAAAAGGAAAAATAGTTGAGGTCACAATGTGATATTTTAGATATGTTCAGAATGAAACAGAGATTTATTAACTTTAATCGAAATATGATGGTTGAAAATAAAATACGCTTTGCGTCTCGGTTAACTAACTGATCTCACGACAGGAATGAATCACTTTCCACCTTGGTGTGTAGTATACTATTTTCTGAAATTATTCTGGAAAATTTAAGATATACGAGAAGTTTTTGACTAATTGAACTTGTTCCATTCAGAAGGAATATCTGAATTATCGCAGCTTCTCGGGGGAGATAGAAAATCTACCCTTCTACGCTTGTATAGATTCCAATATTAATTCCTATTTTTGCAGATTGTGGTAGGTTGAGTACACAAAAAAGGTGGAATAAAGAATCCATATACCACAAAATAATGACGAACAGTATTTGGAACTAAATTGTTTTTTATGAAACTTACCATTTGAGTGGATTTTATATTGTTATTTATTCTATATATAGTAGCACCATAAGAATAAATAAAGAGAGAACAAATAGAGACATTGGCTCAATTGTAGACGAAAGAATATTTGTTGGGGACACTGAGTGGAGGCAACTAGGGGTAAAATCATCTGGAAATATACATCTGAACATTCATTTGGTACATAACAGCACAAATCAGAATAATTTATCAACTAACCTCTAGCAATATTTTTTGAGCGAGTTTTCTAATTTTGATTCAGTGACCTTCATTGGGACAGGGATTGCATTATATATTTTTGTAGCATTATACAGAAATTATCGTTGGTAGAGTGATGTATGGTGCCTTGGGGGGTTGAGGCGGTACCTGTATCTGGAATTGACATTCTCTCTGAACTGGAGCTTTTCAATGAATGTAAAATACACCTTCGCCTCATCGTCATCCATTTGGAGTCTTCAATTTATGCAAAATGGTGTTGCGTTTTCTCACTCCGTAAATGAACCAGGCACAAGCGTTTTGAACAAGTTGAAAGCGATTCTTATCATGATTCGTTGAACATAAATAATTCACTATGTTAGCAAAATGGTAGTGGTTCGAAACTAGGGTTTCACATAACAATTTCTTTGTCTTGAAATCAAGAAGTTTTGTAAGCATTATGAATCAGTTGTTTTAGATTGCGATAGGCCGTCCTCATGGTTTTTGTAACGTTGTCGCTGAACCTCAACTCTGAGCCAATTGTTAAGCCCATTATATTGATTCAGAATGAAGTGCAATATTCATTTGTGCCTGTAGCTGAATTCGATGATTTTTGTTTTCGAAATTCAACAATTTGGATTTCGAAGGATTAATGATCAAACAGTGGTGTTTTGATGCCATTGATAAATTGTCTAGGTCTTCATTGAGGAAAGTAATATGCTTCTCGTAAATTGTTATGGTCGAAAGTATAATAAATTTGCGTTTCATTCGCATGATAGTGGGATTTGCAATGAGAAAAATGATTCGGTAAGTTAGCTCTATATATCATGAAGAGTAAAGGACCTGTGACCGAAACTTGAGGAACTCCAGTAATAACATTCAGCGGGTCGGAATACCTGCCACAAATTTTCACAATCTGAATGCTATATCATGTAGATAATTCTTCATCATGAGCTGTGCACTAATAGTGAAACCATTATAGTGTAATATTGAGAGTAACAGTTCGTGATTGATGCGGTCAAATGCATTGGAATAGTCTGATAGAACAAGTGAAGTTAGACGATTTTCATCAAAGGCAGAGAATAAGTCGTCCATGACCTTGAGCAGGGCGACTGTGATGCGGGCGAGAACCTGACTGATTAGTAAAATTTGATGTATTTCTGAAACTTGCCTAATTTGTGTATTCCTATTTTTTTCTAGGATATTTGAGGGCATAAATACCTATATGCTGATTGGTCTCAAGTCCTTCAGGTTTTCTGGACATTTTCGAAGAGGAAGAACATGTGCTCCATCTTCCAGCAATTAGAAACAATGGAATTTTATAAACGAACGTAAACCAGATCTGTGATGTATTATAATAAAATTGAATGTAGTACACATATCCTTTCTACTTTTTTAGAAACTATTACGGAGACATTATATTGTTGAAAACAAAACTACAATCGCTGACGTCAAGTTCAGATCAACAAAAAGTTATTGAATAACGCCTGGTAGAAGTCTGGGAGACCCCATTAGTAAATTTCCAGATGGGCCCTTTCGCCCACAATCAGAGGGTGATCATCAGCTCTCAGGTCGGGAGAAGTATAACTATCAGAAACCGTCGTTGTTATATCTGGCGCCCAACTGAAGATCATTAAATCCCATCGAACTCGAAGGGGGTCGAACCTCTCTCCAGTTAGTTAACGAAACGTGAACTATAGCCAATGTAGATCGATAACCCCATCGGCATAATTGCAATTGGCGCTTCACTCGATGAATTCGCAATTCGGCGTTGTCGAACCATAACCCCGACAATTATTCCCAATTATCCCGCATCGCAGAGGTTGCTGCGGAAGCGTTCGGTCGAAGATACGACGAGCTTCGAATTCCCGATGGATCGGGCCGCAATGCCGGAAATCAGTGTTCATAACCCGATGAGCGACAATGAGCTGGAAGCAAACACACCTGTTCAGTTATTCCTTATGTCTGTTTCCCGATTGTTATGGAGTCCGAGGAGTTGACTTTTGCCGAGGTGATGTGGAGTTATGAGTCGTACAGATCACTGAAATAATTTTTATTTACAACCATATATGAAGTGCTATCATAACTAACGTCATTGAAGGTTGGGAAGTGTCACATTACACACCTCTACTTCCCGCCCTTATTTCCCGCCCTCATTTCATCTTTTCTAGACTTTATCTGCCATTTATTGACTTTATCTGACATTTATTTATATTGGTGACAATTGTATATCCCGTAGTCACAGTAACAATATATCTACTTATTCTGTGAAAGCCGCGTTCTTGGCAATTTGTCGTTAAATGTAATATTTTAGATATGTTCAGAACGAAACAGAGATTCATTAATATTAATCGAAATATGATGGTTGCAGTTGAAATAGTATACAAACCTCGGAAGGAAGTTTCATTCCTGTCTCGAGATCATAGCTAACTGAACTGATTTCACGACAGAAATGAATCACTTCCCACCTAGGTGTGTAATATACTATTTCTCACAGTTTTTTTCCTACGACCACCATTTTTATGGAACAATACGTAAATATCAGATTGTGTGATGTAGTTTACGCTACAATATGAATTCACCCTGAGAGCAACCTGACAATCCTTAGAGGGGTACTTGCAATTGACTATTGTTGAATATAGATTTAATGGCGTCAGCCAGAAACGTTGCTTCAATATAATGCTTTTTGTAATACATACTTATAATTCATAATATGGACATTACTGTTACGCGACGTTTCGATGGCTGGTATCCGCAATCGTCTTCGGGTGATGACTGACATTATGGTCGGTTGTAAAAACCTGATTTTCCTATGGTGAGGAAAGGAGGAGGTACAAGCCATGAGGCGCACGGGTGCTACTAAAAGTGTTAAATCGGTTTTCAGCGCGAGATGCGAGATTCTCCTTCATCCATACGAAATTCTAAAAGTGTTCTCCTCATGGTTAGTACCGTCCCTTTCCCACACAATAGGAAAATCGGGTCTTTATAACCGACCACACCTCGAAATATTGCGAAGACGGTTGCGGATAACAGCAATAGAAACGTCGTGAGTACACTCAACTTGAATCTTGGTGTCAACATTCATTCATACTATTTCATTTATTTCTTCATTTACATTTTTCGACTAATATTTCACATTCGATATCTCAATTTTCTCATCAGAATATTAGTGCATTCATTTCTTCATTTAATTTTCTTCGTCCAATATTTTATATTCGATATCTTAATTTTTTTCACAAAATTATTTTTTTTGATCAATCAAACCTTTAATTTTACTTTTGACCAATAACCCATTTAAAACTTTTTTTTGGATTTGATTACTTCATTCGATTTGTATTTCTTTCGTTCTTAGCAACATGTTTCAATAGATTTAATGATATAAGCAATGGAAGTCCAAGCTATTCAGAAAGGAACATTGTTAACCATATTCAAGCATACTAACTGTGTATTCACAGTTCAGTGAGTACACTCAAGTTGAAACTTGGCTTCAGCATTTATTCATACTATTTCTTTATTAAAATTTTTTGACTGATATTTCACTTTCGATATCTCAAGGTTTTTGTCGTAAAATTATTTTCTTTGATCAATCAAACCTTTGATTTCAATTTTGACCGAAGAATCCATTTCAACCCTTTATTTTGAATTGATTACCTTATTTGATTTGTATTTTTATTCTTCCGTTCTTAGTAACAGGTTTCAATAGAGTAAATAATATAGACAATGGAAGTCCGAACCATTAGCATTCACAATTAGTATATTGAGTTGCCTGACTACTCTCAAGATTTTTTGTGGCAGTCTATCTTTGAATATTGTGTCTATAAGAAGTGCACATGAATTTGCAATAACTTTTAAATGAAGAAATAACGACAATTAACGTATATTTGAAAATGTGACAATAAGTACTTATAATGCAACACTTTCTTTCCTTTTTTTCTAGGAATACTTAATTACTCACCTATCAGTTCAGTTTTTATATAAATAATAACAATAGGGAGGAGCAATTAATAATTGCATCTTAAATCTCACATAATTCACGGGTTTGACGGCGTATTGACAGCCGTGCGGAAAGTACTTTCCGCATTAAGTGAGAATAAAGGTCACTTTCCATGGGAGTAAAGAGTTGCATTATGTGTCACTTTCCTTTGTGGTCGTAGGAAAAATATGTTTCGCCATTACTCGTGACTGAGCACCTTCAGGGTCGCCTACCTTTCGAAACCATCTGCTGTCAGCTATGTTTGACATTTGTTCAAGACTGCTTCATTCACGTGGAACACTAATGCCCTTTTCCCAAGATCACTTCGAAATTTCCCTGTATGAACTTTGCTTCTGTATCCTCGGAGTTTTAGAGTTATTTCCGAATATTGTGTGTGTTTGGGGGGGAGGGGGTGAAAATCTCACTCCACAGACCTTTTCAAACTTTAACTGCGCTATATTTTGTCCGTGTATATACATGTGTATAAAACTACGCTTATTATGGCTGCCGAGTTGTCCGGATACATTAGGGGCGTAATTACATCGAGAGGAAATTGTTTTCGGGATTAATTTCCGCAGGGGATTTCATTGAATTGCGCTATTAGAGATACCCGATATTTATGTCGGAAAGTGAGTCGAGAGTGGCCTATAACCCAAACAAGGTTATAATCGAATGAGGACCGTATGTCTCCGACCTTTGATAGAGTGCGCAAAACAGTCATCATCAATGGAATAACTTGATAGGATACATATGATACGTTAGAGAAAGATACAGAAAAAGGCGAATACGCGAGTTTTGTGACTGCTCAAAAGTGATAAGATCTTGATAATTCATCGAATTGTAATCAAACAATCATCATGGTCAATTTTCTTGATATACTCGAAAATAATATTGAGAAACAGATATAATGTGATTCATTCGTTAATCAATAAACCTGTCAGGGAAGTAACAGAAAGCATTGGAAATTAAGAATTTTGTCTCATTCACATACTCCATCAAATAGAAAACAAACAGATTTGAATGTTATTTCGTCACCTCTTGATGAGTAAGAAAATATTGCTTACAAATGAATTTTCAGCGTATATTGAGCAGTTATCTAGGCAGCAAAGTTAATTTATCTGAACAAATTGTTCGATAGCATAGAACACTGCCGACTACAAGGTTCTTTCCAGCAAAGTTTCAAGAGATTTCTCATAATTGGGAATCTTTTTTTCTGGGTTGATTACAGTTATGAATGCTTACCCCATTTTTTTCGCAAACTCCTCCAGCGTTTTTAAGGTCACCAGTCCAGGCCAGTCCGAGAGTACCCATTTCGAAATCACGATAGGTAAACATATACGCCAAACAGAATGCGTCATAGTCCTCCTCTGAAACAAAAATTGAAGTTAAAATCACCATTCTTAAATTTACAAATAAGTGCTAAATTGCTAGCAGTGTCATATATATATATATATATATATATATATATATATATATATATATATTCTGAAAAAATGGTTCAACATCAAATTTCATATCTCTTATTGCTATACGATGCAGAAAAACTCTAAGTCGTCTCCACAATTTAATATCTAAAGGATGTCAGGACGGTAATTCAGTACATGTTTCGAACCTACATAGGTTCATCATCAGCTGAATTAACATTCAATTCTACAATAAAGGAAGAACAATATCATATTAGTTGATACTATGAAGTATAAAATTAACATGGAGATGAAAAAATGAAAAAATTCAATTGGAAAAATCACATGGTGAAATTTAAATAGGAATCAGAAAAAGTAATGAAAAAATTTTTGTGATAAGGGGAATTTAAGACATCCCTACCACAAAAAAGGTATTAAATTGGGAGGCTTGAAGCCCTTGTGCCCAATATGTAATGTAAGAAAAAGCCACATGGAAGATAACTTGAAAAAACTGCTACAGTTCACAAATTGACTTGATTTGGGAATGAAGGAGATTCAACTGACAGAACTGTCAACTGTCGAAAAATGTTTTCCTATTGTCGAGATGACATGGAAAGGCGGCACAGGGCCTGGCACACACGGAACAAAATCGAAGAGATGACATTTCGAGTCATATCCCGGGCGAACAGATCCCACACCTCCCATACAGGCCATCTCGTTACAAAATTATTTAAAGTGAAACATTACCAGAAATAACCGCAATAGCGTTGAATAATTAGCTGCCAGAAAAATCAGAGAAAAATTACGAATATTAATGCGAACATTTTATGAGCTGTCTGAGGGAAAAACATAAATTCGTTCTCTGAAAACGTTATTTTTGTTCATTTCGAAAGTTTCAAACCATCGTGATTGGGGACATTTTACTCCATGCTTAGAAGTACCCTGAATATAAAGAGAAATGTGGACATCATAAATACTCCAACTTACGTCCTTATCCAAAAAGAAAATCAGATGGATATGAACAGCTCTCAAGATGATGCGAGTGGAAAAAATACAGTGCGCAACTCGGGGATGAGGCTAAGTATGCGCACTCGCGAATTATTGCACTCGGTTAACGTTTCGTGCTCACAATTTTTCGCTCGTGCTCAATAGGCTTCTCATTATCCTCATACATTTTATAACTAATTATGAAAAAAGGCGTTTCGACACTTCTGTCAATTTTGATAATAGCCAATTTAAATTTCAAAATTGGAAAATTCTTGTTTATATTCCAATCCCAAATAAAGTAATACATTCCTCGAAATTATGGTAAATCAGACATTTATATAGGTGCTCTCGAATTTTCTCCAATACTCCAGAAATGAACTAAGCATACTTACGGACTGTCTGCTTCTGTCCGATCGGTCAACAGGTTGGACCACCCCTTGACTGTCAAAAAAAGGCGGGACCCTCTTTTTCGTTTCGTATACTAGAATATTAAGGCCCGATTGCACCGCTCCAACTCAATAGAGATTCAACTAAGCTCAGCTTAATCGTTAAGGAACAAGGAAGCTGATTGGCAAATCCATAGCAACAAAGCCTGGCTCAGATTAATCACAACTGAAGTAGAGCGGTGCAACGGTCCATAAATCACCCGAAACCACCCAACATTCCGACCTGTCACAGAGATCGTCAATGTAGCCGGAAAAATCTAGCGGGACACCGACCGGCGGCAATATCCCGAATTCCGCGGCAGAAGCTGCAGCTTTCCCCCTTATTCCCCGCCCTCGGAACGGGAGAAAAAGCATTATCCGTCCGCCGTAATTGATTTAGCCGTTATGACGAGGACGTCGAGAAAAAATCACGGCCTCCCGCGCAAAAATTGCGCGCCTTTCCTCATTTCGACCGAATGAACAGGTTAGGCGTCGTCGTCGGGAAAAAACATGCCGACGTCGTTCATTTTTTATTCTTCGGGCGATGACGGCGTGAAATGAGCACCGGCAGCGACGTCGTCGAAGGGAAATTGAAAGAGACGTTTTCCACTAGGGTGAATGCAGTCCGGGTACGATCGGTAGGTGTATCGGCTAAAATCCGTGTTGCAATGGAAATTCATACAAAATCACAACCGATTTCAGGAGGTTGGAAAAGTACTTTATTTACAACCATATAGTATGTAATGCTGTCATTACTAACGTCATCGAAGGTTGGAAAGTGTCACATTACACACCTCTGCTTCCCGCCCTCATTTCATCTATTCTAGACTTTATCTGTCATTTATTGACTTCATCTGACATTTACTTATATTGGTGACAATTGTATACCCCGTAGTCACGGTAACAATATATCTAGTTGATTATTCTGAGAAAACCGCGTTCTTGGTAATTTGTCGTTAAATGTAATATTTTAGATATGTTCAGAGCGAAACGGAGAATTATTAATTTTAATCGAAATATGATGGTTGTAAATAAAATAGTATACAAACCTCGGTAGGAAGTTTCAATCCAGTCTCGAGATCATAGCTAACCCCGAGGCTTTGCGTCTCGGTTAACTAACTGATCTCACGACAGGAATGAATCACTTCCCACCTTGGTATGTAATATACTATTGCTCGCAGTCATTGAGAAATGTGCTTGTTTCTAAACTACTTTCACTCGGAAGAAAACGAAGTGGGAAATAACTCGACCACAATTGAAACCACACAACCATCAAACGTCATTTTACTCAAAGGAATTCACGGAATATGGAGATCCCTCCAAAGTGTTATACAAAACTAGCTGATCCTGGCAAGATATTGTAGCTACCACACAATATCTCGGTACCAATCCTATTCAAGAACTAAAGCTTCCCTCACTGAAGATGAATGTTTTCACGGATATTGAAAATAGTCCTTTCGGGTATCAATTCGTGAGTGAGTTTATCAAGAACTTGAATAGATATCTCCATCAATACATCAATTTAGCTGATCTACCACCCTACGAATAGACCAGGAAAACTACAGTATCAACTTCGACATTGGGCCCTGCGTTCGATTAACTGGTATTTGAACATAATCCTTTCACAATTTGGTCGGACTTTTGATAAATTGATTCCGATTTCATCGGTCAAACAGGGGTTTTCCATAATTCATGTGTTCGATTGAAGTTTCCTGAAATTACTTTATTTCTCGAAATAACCTGAACATAATGCCTCCTTCACAAGCTCAATCGACCAAAATGCGTGCATTTCCATAATTTAAAAAAATTGGTTTTGTACAACCGCTTTCGTGTATAATAATTGAAGATAAAATCCCTCGGTCTGCGGTTTCGAGATCGAATTATTATACATATAATGTAATATGTGCACATATAACTGATTGAACTTGGTGCATTCAGTAAGGTAAAAGTCCCGAAAACGGACAGTGTCCCAAATTCGGACACCATTCTTTTCAATGAATAAATTAACATTATGTGTCCATAAAACTACAATATTGACACAGGAGAGACACCTATAGTTATAATTTTATATTAGTCACTATGAACTTCAGTGATACCAACATTTCTGACATTTGTTTTCGCGCCCTGGAATAGGCTGTACAGTTGTGGGTGCAAACCGCTGTAATTCTTATAGTGAATGTGAATTCAGAGATTTGTTCAGGTAAGTTTTTCATCACGTTATGTTCAGTATTACATGTTTGATGGTTGTAGTGAGTGAATGGATGATGATTCTGTACATTTTCACTGAAAAACTTCGTTTTTAAATTATAACCTAGAAATTATATGGGTGTCCAAATTAGGGCCACTCAATACTTCATTTACCTAATTCTGACATGGGGTGTCCGAATAAGATTCATTGAAAATATTGATCTAGTGCTTGTTCTGTCCTTTTTCAGTTCAATGAAATACCATATTTCATTTCCTTCTTGTGTTCAGTACGAAATAAGTATAATACCCTATTTCTGACACAGAGTGTCTTAATTAGGTGCTGAGATGTCCGAATTAGGTTCGTGAGTTTCTTGTTGACATGGTTTTATTTTCCCTTCCAGAATGTCTGCAAGAAAAAATAAAAATTATACATTGGAGTCCCTCTGTTTTAACTAACAAGCGTGGACTTTTCAGTGTTCCTGAGATGGAGAAGTTTGTTGTATAGTTATTTCCTTTGATGTCTGAATTAGGTGCAAAGTGTCAGAATTCCAGACTGTGTCCGAATAATGTACTCACATGTGTCAGAATTTGATACCAAATAGCACACCCAGTGTCAGAATTAAGTTCACTAGAACACATAACGAAAAAAATATATTTTGAGTAAAAACTTTGTTTTCATCACTTTTATACCTAGTGAATATTGTCCTAAAACTATACATGTAACAAGCTGTGAAAAATTTCTTGCAATATTCATGAATGTAGCATTTCTGCAGGTTTTTTAGTTCTACATACACCTTAACCTCTCCGAATTTGGGACATTTACCTCACCTAATAGCCGATCAACCAGGGAAGCGCCTTTAAAACTTTCCGCAAATTTCTAACGGATTGTTATTGACTTCATAGACACAACGGTCAGCAGATAAATAGCTTCTTCTAAACTTCTTGAACAGTGTCATCTGACACTAAAGTGGTTTATGCAAATTATTTCACATTCCTCAAATGGTATATACTCTCAGTTCCGTTACCAGATTAATCTCTACTCCAAAACTTTTTCTGTGAAATCTGCCTCTATTATTCAACTCCATCAGTATGATAGGGACTAGTGTCGTCTAAAGGGGCACTTGCACCCACCAGTGTTTGGAGAAAGCAAGGTTGAAGATCTTTACCAGTTCTATTCGAGAATAAAATCTTGAAAGAATCCGTACGAATTGAAAGATTATTCTGAAAATGAAGTGCAACAATGTTATCAATCCGTTTCACAAAATTTTCTGTAGGAATGGAAAGGATTAGGTATACTGAGTGCCTCCAACAAAAACCCATATAGAACTAGCAATACTCATGGAACAAATCGTGAATTTATATCCACGAAAGTATAATTGGACGAATGTCCGTCGAAATATAAAACCGGCCAATGGAACAAACAGCTTTATTTTATGGATGTTCCGGATACTTTTACTTTTCCACTTTTTCCTGGAGCGGCGGATGAATTGTGCCCGGAATAATAAGTGGCCGGAATAAATCCACGGATTTACTGTGCGGTAGCTGCCGTACATCAATTGGCCATCTACGGAGATCTTTATTGCAGGTCGGGTTGTAAAGAAACGAAAAAGATTTTATATTCACAAATAATTGAAAATTACCTTTTTTTTTTAAAGTGAATTTCAGGTTGAAAAAAACATCTATTCATAGAGAAAAACAGTACGTTCCTAATTACATTCACGTGTTGCTCCTTCCTTTTCAGAAGTTTTTAACAAATATCAATGTAATCTCTAAACATACTGTACATACACAGTTTTAGAAATATTTCTATTTTATTATGAAATTGACGTTCAATGAAGAATTGCTCTGCGAGTGAGATACATCGTTGGTGACCTCCTTTTTTTACATCCTCAAGATCATTCGCTCTATTAATATATATATATATATATATATATTTATATTCATATTCATGAAAATACAAATCAGAAGTTCGATCTGCTAAGCAAATGTTTTGGTGGAGGCGATGGGAAGCAATACGGAGCGGAATAGCCATTGCTCTGCGAGTGAGATACATCGTTGGTGACCTCCTTTTTTTACATCCTCAAGATCATTCGCTCTATTAATATATATATATATATATATATTTATTCGCTTATATTAGTAACGTTGTAGTCAAATGAGTGTCATTCAGAACAACTAAAATATGGAATAATATACAATAGTTTAGTAATGATATGATGGAACACTTACTAACGTGAGAATGATGATGAAATCGGAAAAGTATAGAAAAAAAAACATTAAGATGAAGTTACGTCATGGAATGGATGACAGTGAATTTGATTTGTCATTCATTAATCAATTAGGAAAACTCTGAATAAGGGGTGATTTTATTTCATTATTATATTTCAGTATTTCCATAGACGACCCTATCAGAAAGTCTGCTGCAATATCTACATAATTTTCATTCGGAAAGGAACATCAATTTAAAATTCGATAATAAAATTTTATGAACGGAATTATCCTATGCAACCCTCGATCCAGCCATGAAATTCTGCCAAAACGCCGAACTCTCAAACTTCTTAATCGCAAAGTCGATCCGCGACAACAAAGTAGCATTAAAATCGTAGTCCATTCGGAGTTTTAGTCGCGAACAGAATTTACTGTCTTCGCATTAGCAAAGGTCGTAATTGTGAGCGGCTAGAGGTAAACATGGTGGCAACGAAATTACCTTAGAAACAGAACAAACACGATAATGTATATTGTTATTGCGATGGTTAACAAAACCGAATATAAGATGACAAAAACGATGTAGAAGGTAAAAAATCTGAAACAAAGTCCGGTCCGAAGGACCAATAATCTCGAAGTCATCAGAGGTATCTAGTCTTTCTTGATTGGTATCATTCAATTGAACAGATTTAGTTGTGGCATCGTTGAGCGTCAATGACCGGAGCAAACAACGTTACTACCATCGCCTTATTGAATGTCGTTGATGTTAGTGGAAATACATGGCTTAACGAACGTACTCATTTCTTATAAACGAAACAGAACGAAAGCAAACATGAAACCGTACGTTATACAACCGAAGATGAAAGGACAATAGCAGTAATGAAGGATATGATTCTGAAAATACAAATTTTCAGAGCACATTTGGTCCGAAGGACCAATAATTCTTCAACGGCGATAACTTTCCTCGAGTGATATCATTTTAAAGTTGTTTTTCTGTTGTAGCATCCTTGAGCCTCGATTCGTACGATTCAGAAACAGAAAAATATCATGCCTAATAATGTAATATTCGAATGAGCTTCGAATCTCAACTAATACTATGTCTGTCAATAGTGTATTGTGAGATCGTTCATATTTTTTCTTTGAAAACGTGGTAAAATCGACAGTTCATATTAGAAATAATGATAGATAGGGTCTGTGTTATCATTGAATCACAAGTATTCATACTCATTCACACAGGAAATCGAAAAAGTGTTGTTTCAATTACTTTTGAAAAAATCGTGGGTTAAGTCACCTTTTCTTGAGGATTAATGCAATCTAGTTTTGTTCGTTGTTTTTCGGAATTTCTTCTCGACGTTTCGCTAGCGCAAATGGCTAGCTTCTCCAGAGGCTCATAAATCTTGGGTTTGACTCCGATAAAGTCGCAATACCAGTCATCGGAGTCAAACTCAAGTTGTACGAGCCTCAAAAAGCTAGCCACCTGCGCCAGCGAAACAGGAAGAAATTCCAAAAAACGATGGCTTTCAAACCCAAACCATAATATTGATAATGATCCATTATTACGCAGTTGCCTTTTGATTATGCCTTTCCTTATGTATGTCTTGAAATTTGTACATTTCAAAACCGTCCTTATATGCCATATAGACAATTCAGTGTGAAAAATGGTCATATTCCACACACTTCAATGAAAGAGGCAAACTACTAAGCACCGGATAACTCGCGACAAAAATGAGAAATCAATTTACTTTGAAGAGGTATATGAATATCTGCTATAGTCACTCTCTGCTCGAGTGGAATGGTCCGTGATTTTTTTTTCACCGATTATCTGTTACCATTCACACATAAAATCATCGAACAACAAATACACTCTTCTCGTTCTTTTTTCCGATAGTCGACATAGTCCACGGTAAGGAAAGCCTGGATTTTGATAACCGGTAAAATATCTGTCTCGAAGATTAGTCAATATTTGGCGAATGTTGTCTCTTTCGAAAAATCTAGAGGGAATTCTCGATGAAATTTCGAAAAATTCCTAAAATTAAGCGGAGAGCACATCAATATGTTTGGTGGAGGGGGCTTTCATGAAAATACAAATCAGAAGTTCGATCTGCTAAGCAAATGTTTTGGTGGAGGCGATGGGAAGCAATACGGAGCGGAATAGCCATAGACGAGGCAAACCGTCTCGTTGGTGATTCTTCGCTCACAGACTCGCTCACTTCATTGGAACATCGTAGTACGGTCGGAAACTTGTCTCCCTTCTAGAGATATTTTCACGGTCGGTGCTCTTCTGAATTATTATCAATCGTTCCACCCTCGGCAATATCTACACGGATGACTCGTCGAGTACAAAATTCCCACCCCTTTGTTGTGAATTTGTCGAGCCTCTCTTGCTCAGGGATATTTTTTCAATAGAACAGCTGATCTTTGGAACTCCTTGCCGAAATAGGTCTTTCCTGAGGCTTACAAACTTCAAAAATTCAAAGTGAATGTTACTTCGTATCTCCTGTCCCTTGATTCACGTGGTGTTCTTTGAACATTGCAGGGCTTTCCTTTCGTGGGAATCTGCATATAAAAAAAAAAAAGTGACTGTGACAACAGTCATTTCAGTTCTGTCTTGTATTTTCAAGAAACCCAACAGCGTTAGAATTTCCCATCAATGTATTTAAATGAAGCCTAATTATGATAATTTTGTGTTGTGAGTGAGATAAACAGACTTTCCCAACAAAAAATAAAATTACCTAGACTCGTAGCCACACTTCAACTAGCCATGGGCACATCTCGAAAGAGGCAAACGAAAATTGTGATCGCTTGAATATCTCATAAGAGAGAAAGAAAATTATAAAAGTCTAGACTGATTCAATGAATTCCGCATGTGTCTGTAGTGGTTCCAGATTAACGTTATTTCTCGAATTCAAGACCATGTCGGCATGCAGGAGGTCGTTATTCTCAGTTCATCTCGTGTACTCAGTACTTACTATTCTCGGATGCAATGATCACTTTTCCTAAGGTGATTGGTTCACGTTGATCAGGGCATAAGCTCAATGGATGAGAGTAGTGAAAAGTACGGACCAGAGAGGATATGATTATACGAATAATAATAATCCTCCGAGGAAATTGTCGAGAGATTTGAAGAATCGACTTATTTTCATTTTTTACTGAATATATTAGATTTTGAATATCACTCAGATAGTTGTCCGGTGAAAATATGCGTTTCATAATGTAGCGTTGAGAGATTTGAAGAATCGAGTTTGTTTTGATTTTTTTTTATTTGGTATCCAGATGGTGACTTCGGTGAAGCGCCACTGGTGAGATTACGGACGTTTTCAGATTCAACTTTTTTATTTCTATTCGGGATTATAATATGTTATTCGATTTCAACAATTTTTTGAAAGCCATTCCAAATATAATGCTGGCGACTCACTATTAGAGGGTACAAGTAGCATTCAAATTTCAATTGACTGAACAAATAAAAGAATAATATACACGAAAGTGAAATCAATTCAGGAACGGTAGTAATGCATTGCAAACTGAACCAAAAATTATTAATGTTGAAAATTATCACGAAAACATTTATGAATGATTTGTGAGTACACAAGAAGGTCAAGTGAGTTGTCAATTTCTATGATAACCACATACTGAAAATATTGATTGTCATTTGGTAGTTCATTTCTAAACTATTTTCATTTCGAGAGATTATATCAATTGAAGAGTTTCAGACAAATTAGACCATTTCAAACGTTCTACTTTGCAGATGCTGAGCCAATGTTGTGTTATGGTTTTGGTCAAACTACTTCAACCAATCGTTCTTCTGAAGAACATAGGTAATAATCAACGTCAGAGTATGTTTTCGATCAAGAACCACAATACGCACTCAGCTCACGATTCGACCACCAAACAGAAACAGCGACATCAACAACTGCGTTTATTGGATACCATGCGAGTGCGTCAAATCCTACATCGGAGAAACCAGAAGACCATTGGTAGTGAGTATGGGCCAACACAAGAAAAACACAACGAGGAGAAACCATAAAATCGGGAAAAGCGGAGCATGTTTGGACAAACCATCACAGTATCAAGCGGTCCGAAGCCGAGGTCATACACAACGAGTAGCACTGGTTCAAGAGGAAATATAAGGAAGCCGCCCTCATTGTCAACAACGACGAATTCGGTCAACCCAGTGTGGAGAGATGGAATGTGTGGAGACCGTTTATTTAAGGCAAGGACAGACGTCGGCTGGATGAAAGAGAATCTCGTCCCAATACATCCATTTTCCGCTGAAAAATTAGCGCCCTTTTTAGTAGCACCTGTGCGCCTCATGGTTAGTATCACCCCTTCCCCGCCATAGGGAAATCGGGTCTTTATAACCGACCATACCTCGAAATATTGTCAGTCATCACTCGAATACGATTGCGGATCCCAGCAATCAAAACATCGTATTTACACTCAACTTGAAACTTGTTTTAAACTTTTAGCCATACTAGTTTATTTATTTCTTCATTTAAATTTTGTGAGTAATATTTCAAATTTGATATCTCAATGTTCTTGTCAAAATCTTATTGCATTTATTTCTTTATTTTAATTTTTTTGTCACAAAAGCATTTTCTTTGATCAATCAAACCTTTAAATTTACCGAGTGGTGAACCGCAGGAGAAATGTTGTACACTAATTCCCTTGAAGACCAGAAGTAATACCTCTAATTCACCAAACAATGCCTCTAATACCCGCGTAATGCCTCTAATTCCCTTGTAATGCCTGTAATACCCCAGAAATTCCCGTGTAATACATCTAATGCCTATGTAATTCCCCCATAATACCTCTAATTCCCCTAAAATTTCCTAGTAATGCCTGTAATACCCGACTAATTCCTTCGAAATTCCCTGTTAGTTTTCACGAATTCCTAATGAAATCGAATTTTTTTCATCTTTCCTCAATAAAATGATGGCTATTCATTACGTCATCAAAAAAACATTGTGGAAATCCTCATTGTGAGCCTCGTTGTGAGCTTTGTCAATCAGGAGCCAGGAGCAGTGGGAAATTTTATTACTTTTCCCACCTCCATGGTGCTAGATGCATGAAAAAAAAAAAATTTCTCAACAATATAAGATTCTCAGGTAGATTTAATTCCGTGCTGCACGACTTTCCTTTTTCGACTCCTCCTTCCACGGAAATTTGTCTCGTACGCTCCAAAAAAAGCATATTTTCTCGACTTCTAGTGAAATATATATATATATATATATATATATATATATATATATATATATATATATATATATATATATATATATATATATGTATACATATATACATATACACATATATATATATAATATATATATATACATATACATATATATATATATAGGAAAGTAATTCGTGACTGATTAATGAATATGTTATTAATTTTTTGGGGTTGCAGTCAGTTGTGTTGGGCTATATCACAAAGAAAACTCTTTGTTATTCTTCAAGCTTTCAGCAATCTTTATTGCCTCAGGACGTCTATAATACATACCACTTTAACATATGATAATATATCAGGAATGGTTACTTACTAACGTGAGATTGAATAATATGAAAGAGACAAAAATTGTACATGAAAATATAAAGGTGACGTTTAAATGAAAGTGACTGTAGAAGAAATGTAAATTCTTGTGCTTTGTCAGAACATGTCAATAACAGAGATCACCGTATGAATTACGGACAAGCTGAAATTTTGGATAGTGAAATAAATCTTTCTAAGCGTGTATTTTTAGAAATGATACATATAAATAATAATGACCATTCCATGAACAAGAAAACAGATTTAAATGGTCTTAGCAAAATTTACACCTTTTTGATTAAGTATGAGAAGGATAAGAAAAAATCACCCTCTATTTCGACTTTTCCGCCGTAATCTAGAAGTGGAATTATATCATATGTCTAAATTCATTTAAACGTCACCTTTATATTTTCATGTACAATTTTTGTCTCTTTCATATTATTCAATCTCACGTTAGTAAGTAACCATTCCTGATATATTATCATATGTTAAAGTGTTATGTATTATAGACGTCCTGAGGAAGGCAATAAAGATTGCCGAAAGCTTGACGAATAACAAAGAGTTTTCTTTGTGATATAGCCCAACACAACTGACTGCAACCCCAAAAAATTAATTACATATATATATATATATATATATATATATATATATATATATATATATATTCATAACTTGAATTTCCTCGAAAATCTCAATAGTCTTTCCCGAATTTCGAAATTGGAATGCTTACTGAATAATATACTACCTATTCGTTTCATTTTTCCCTTCATACCTTTGATATTTTTTTTATACTACTCCTTCATGGGAAAAATACTTCGAAGTTACGTTTAAAATCTTCAATACCTACCTACTAGTACGTAATGCTATTTGGGTCGAGATTTGATTTGACTTCGATCAAAGTCCTTCAATGCAATCATATTATTGTTGAAAATATCGGCGTCAATGAACTATAGTCTCATTCCGATATTTGATTGTCAACTTTGCAAAAATTTGTTCAACGCCCTGTGCAATAATTTCGCTGTCAATCGTTATTAAGCTAGGCATGTTGTGAGAAACTTCTAGGTCAGCTTTTTTATATGAAAAATTATCAAAAGGTAATTGAAATTGATTCAGATTCTATTGTTTGCCTTGTAAACGAGAGAATGCGTCTAACTCGACCTACCTTTCATGAAGAAATCATTTAGGAAGTGCCAGTTATCGAAAAAGCCATTTCTTTCGCCTAATTTAGTACAAACACATCTTCCCTACATTAATCGAAAAGGAGAATATTAACCTTCAGTGTTCGATATTCTCACAATAATTCACAAATCTAGTTGAAATATTCTTAACGACAAATCTCGCAAAAATTTTCAGAATGACAAGTGCGACCTTCAGTTCATGAGTTCGCCTCTTTCGTGCGAATTCGACTGTTTTCGGGTGTTATCGTATTGCTGGCAAACAGTTGTCCGAACCAGTATTTGCAGAGAGCATTGAATACGTTATATTCTATCATGATGGTCGTTCTTCCCTAATATTTGCCGCTTCGTATACATTATAATAGGTCTCGTAATAGGTATTTATATCCATATAAACATTATAAACTGAGGTTCTAGGAGGGGTCCCTATTCCAGAAGTGATCAAAAACACTATCAGAATGCAGGGATATTCATTTTACAAGAGTTTAACTTGATAATCAGTTTCATATTGTTCAAGATGTTGAAGGTATACATTTTGAATTTGATAAATACGACAATGAAAAAAAAAATTCCCGTGAGTTCCTGGATGGTGAAACAGATACTGAAGTTCATTGAAATAATTTTATCTTTGGCTCTGAAATGTTTCTCCCTGTTCTCGCTGTTAGGTATTTCATCATAAGTACATTACATCCGTATATTGTTATAATATAATTAAAGAATTCTACAGATGCATTACCAATAACAGAATGAGATGAGTTATCAGTCTCTATTTATCTCAGGAACAAGATTATCTGAAGTTTTCAATTAACTATAAAGTATCTGAAATACTTGAATTATTGTTTTTTGAACATGGACTGCCAAAACATTAAGATCTTGAGAAAAGGTGTTATTTTATTCTTGGTTTTCTTCTGGAACTTGTTGATGAAAATTATATCAGTAAAAATGATAATG
Organism: Zygogramma bicolorata; assembly: GCA_032362365.1. Classification (NCBI taxonomy): domain Eukaryota; kingdom Metazoa; phylum Arthropoda; class Insecta; order Coleoptera; family Chrysomelidae; genus Zygogramma; species Zygogramma bicolorata. The sequence continues at coordinate 71,620 of JAVJAQ010003283.1, read as the reverse complement.
GGAAGGAAGTAAGAACGGGGACGATTTCAACTGCTTTGATCTTCCATACATACATTGTAGTGAAATAACCCTCCGTACTGCAATCCCTTGATTTAGAAGCCAAACAATCAAATTTCCATTCATACATCAGTGAACTAGGCTCACAAAGTATGATATGATTTTTGGTGATGAGCTTTCATACCGATTCGTGAAAAAACAGACACCTCCAGTTATCAGTCCCACTATTTTGGTTACAAAAAAACTACCTAAAATTATCTCGAAATTCCCAAATAATACCTCTAATTCCCGAGTAATGCCCTTGCAATTCCTCTAATTCCCGAGTAATGCCCTTGCAATTCCTCTAATTCCCGAGTAATGCCCTTGTAATTCCTCTAATACCCGAGTAATACCCGAAAAATTCCTGTAATTCCCGACTAATTCCTGCGACCTGTACACCAAAATTCCCTTGCGGTTTCCCCCTCGAAATTTACTTTCGACCAAATAATCCATTTCAACCATTTGTTTGGATTTGATTACCTTATTTGATTTGTATTCCTATCCTTCCGTTCTTAGCAACAGGTTTCAATAAAGTTGATTATATAGACAATGGAAGTCCGAACCATTGCCATTCGCCAACTTTGTCACATCTGATAAGGTTATTTTATTTTGTTTCAATACCACCTATTCATCGGAAAACAAAGGACCTTCATTCCATTCATTCCATCAACCATCAAACTGCAACTATTGGCATCGTTATTTCATTTAATTGGTGGAAATTTGAATACATTATTAACCCTTTGATAGAAAGGCTAATTCATTATTCAAACAATCGAAATTACAATTCTGAACGTGAGAGGGTGAGGATTGAGAATGGATAATCCGGATTGCCGAGTGAAAATGATTGCATGTTTGGGGATTCGTTTGTTTGTAGTCGAACAGGATACGAGTTATTCAACAGTACATATTAAGGGCAGATGAATGTTTTGTTAGACAAAGGGTTCGAAGAATGAGTGGAACAGGTGAAATATGCTAATTGGCACTATACGAAATTGGTTGACAGCTTATCCAATCCATCTTTTTTTTTATATACTCAGATTCACACTAAAGGAAAGCCCTGAAATGTTCACAGAACAACGCGTGAATCAAGGAACCTGAAATACGAATTAACATTCAGTTTGAATTTTTGAAGTTTGTAAGCCTCAGAAAAGACCTATTTTGGCAAGGAGTTCCACAGCTCAGCTGTTCTATTGAAAAAAGATCCCTGAGCAAGAGATGTTCGGCAGGTCTCCAAATTCACAACAAAGGGGTGGGAATTCTGTTCTCGACGAGTCATCCGTGTAGATATTACCTAGGGGGGAACGATTGATATCAATTCAGAAGAGCACCGACCTTGAAAATATATCTCTGAATAGAATCAAGAAGTTTCAATTAATGTTTTGGTGAAGAGCCTCAAACTCGAGAACAATATTCCAACACAGGTCGTTTCTGTGCCTTGAAGATCATAAGAAGCTGACGAGAAGTGAAGTATTTCTTCGCACGAAATAGAAATCCAAGTTTCTGGGAAGCCCTTTTAGCGATCGATCTCACATGGTTTTCCCATGAGAGATTATCACTGATCGTAATTCCTAGCACCGAGATACTTAATTTTGTAGGAATAGTTACTCCTGACATATGAATATTTGATGACGATAGATCGGCTTTTCTTGAGAAGAGACATGCCTTGGCACAAACTCGGATACTTTTCCAGTTGCACACTGGTTGTATGGATCATGACGAAAAAACACCGACTAGGCATGAATTTCAACAGAGTAAACACATATAATAGGTGTTCTTTTTTATCTCAGTATACTTCACAGAGATTGCTGAGCATATGTCATTAGTTCTGTGCCAAGATGTATTGGATAAGCTGTACTTGTAAGAGAAAATACAAAAACTACGAATAATAGACTTCAAATCATCATGAAAATAATTGCAGTTTATTCGGATGAAGTTTTCACTTGCTGAAATTCAATTATATTTCTCTTGATCAAAAGATTTTCTGAAAAAATCTTATGATGGTATCTACTGAGGTAAATGAGAGAAATAGGTCTGTTGTAATGATCTTGAAATACTTGTGATACGGCATATTTTTCAACATATAATTTTTCACGATTTGTAAAATATTCCAGAAATCGGACTACTTTATTGTATTACTGAGAATCAATAGCCAGTAATTACTGCACCTTATATAGAACAAAATCGCAGCTTCAGTTGGCCAGTTCTGCCAGTGAAATGAAAGTAAATCATGAACCAGTCGTTAGATAGAAAGCTCTATACCATGAATTTTGCTCAGATTTCGATCATTTATTTGGAATTATAATTCGCGTATTGAATGATAATTTAATTTCAATTATATAATGATAATATAAAATTATTGAAAGAATGAATCAGTATCAATCAAAAGGCAGAGTATAAGGGTAGTCAACATAAGAGGATTGTTCTTGAAAATAATAAAATCCGATTCTTCTGAATTCGAACACACTTTAGTATTATCACAAAAATCATAATATTGTGATGTCAGATGATTTTTGACTCCTTTCCGATAAGTGAGGAAAGTCAGTATTCTATTATGGGAAATGGAAATGGTTTGGAAATGGATTTTCCGTTAACTAGCTGCCGAATGTCAACCCTCTGAAGTCGAAACGGCGGTCCATCGGGGATTTGATCCCGGTCTTCCCAACTTATCGCCTAATTACATCGATTTGTATGAATAAAAGCATACATATTAGTATATTATGCAACGATCGTGTAATGATGATTATTAATGCATGAGCATAAACCGGGATACGAAACGAGCCGAAGGTGAGTTTCGTATGGTTTATGCGAGTGTATTAATAACCATTACATGAGAGTTGCATACGCTATTTTATCTACACCCAATAAATAATGAAGAGCTAAAGATATTATATTATTAGGTATTCATATTGAACACAATAATAGTAGGTAATCAATCGTATTTCTTTGGAAAATTCTACAAAATTATAATTGATGGTATAACCACGGAAAATACAACAATGAGAAATGAGAAAAAAAAAGTAAAAAAATCTCTTCCGGGGTCAGAATTTGAACCCGGACGTTCCTGACCACAGTCCTCACTATTAACCACTCGGCTATGAGAGCTCATTCGATTTGGTTGAAAATAAAAACATATGTGTTGCATTTGTCAAATGAAAAATACAATCCTTTCGATTGTATTTTTTTCTTGTCTAAGACATCTGTGGAGGAGTCGCTGGTGATTCTCCTATATCACTGCTATAAAACATTTTCATTCGATTATCGAAAATTGACTAAATTGTTCAAAAATCCAATACCTACTGATTTTGACTTGACAAACGTCAAAATGCACAGCTTGCACATCATGCTCGATTGAAAAATAATTAGTTTCTATTGGTTGAAAACCTGTATCGTAATGAAAATCTGTATCGTAATGTATTTCATTATAAAACGGGTTGTGGGCATATAAGTGTATTATTAGAGTACAGGTGTAGATAAAAATAATTACAGACACACTAATACCACTCCACTACCAAGACCTATTGGTCAAATGCTTGAGAACAAACAAGGACCATGCAGTACATAAAACATAAAGGCATGTTCATTTTCAGGCACTCCGATGTTGACATCTGAAATGTCTCAATGAAACTGTATTTTTTATTCGGGAAGCTTGAGTTACTAATCAACTTCGATATCCGGATTCCGCATTTCGTGACAGGACTTCTCGTTAAAAATTGAAAGGGAATTGAATAATAAATAGACAGTTCACGCAGGGCAGCCGAATAAGTCCTTTGATCCTCTTCCCGATAAATTATTGATTCCTAGCACTGATTGTGTTATAAATCTGAATCACCGCTGGAAAAAAAGACCCAGACGCTGTCTCTCCGACCCTTATAATGAAATAGGGGGGATCATCCCGAACACTCCATGGGGAATTGGAATTGTTTACCGAGGGCTTTATGTTTTCTTCTGGGAGAGATGAACAATTCATTAAGAAAAGCGGTGGCGAAGTTGGGCGCCATTTTTATTCATTTATGGTAGATTTGAGTTGGGGGTAGAACGATAGGCGGGGAGCAATAATGATATATGAAGGGTTGCAACACTGTTGGAAACTCCATCAGTGAATTGGTCTATTATATTTGAAAACCTTCGTTGTATCCCTTCATACAACTTCAGATGTTTACAGGGTGTAACTGAATAAGTGTAAAACATTCAAGGAGGCGATTCCTCATCGAAAAAAAAGATAGAATCTTTCATATAAAGAAATTTTATTGGAGCATCCCTCGTTAAGATACAGGGGGTACATAAAAGTTGTATAACAATTTTTTTCACAAGCACTGAAAAAGTTACAATATTGAAATCAACCTGACGTTTTCTACTACCAAAAAGACACTTAGCCAATAATTCATTTGGTTTACCCCATGGTTGTAAGGGGTGGAAAACGCAGCCCCTAAAATGTATTTCCAATCTAACTTTTTGTCTTATTTGTATACCATTTAAAAAATTTTTTCGATAGCCTGTTTCATTCCAAATAATGAATGTCTCTTAGGTTTTTTGCCCAAAATAAACCAGTTCGCAGCAAAAAATTATTTTACGAACAACTACAGAGAACGAATGCGAAAATACGAAACTAATCTATCTAGTAGGTCGCTATTAGCGATAGTTATAATTAAATTGGTATGACGCTGCCAGTTTGTGAATTTTCGAAATCGAATCAATACTTATTGTGTGTTGTTGTTCTATTATTAATTTGTTACTTTGATAATTCACTTGTTATTGAAATGGCATACACAAATGTCTGTATCTTAACAAAGGTTGCTCCAATGAAGTTTCTTAATATGAAAGATCCTGTCTTTTTTTCCGATGAGGAATCACCTCCTCAAATGTTTAACACTTATTCAGTTATACCCTGTATATACCCACTATCGTTTCTGGCAATTGAATCTTTATATCATACTGTGGTGATAGCTGAAAGAGAATTATTTTACATTCATTTTGGTATTATCAGCTTGTTTGTCAACTAGTTCCTACTTTAGCAAAAATAATCCTAGAGCTAGATCACCAGATGTAACGGCTGCGAGAGGTTAGTGAATCTATTTTGAACTTTATAGTATTTTACTTCTCTTTGTACATGAACCTCGTCTTCATAGAAACGAATAGGAACAGATAACAATCCCTCGGCACGAAACTGGATGTAATTATGACAAAAAGCTATTATTTTCATTGATGGTAGCTGCTGTCACCTGACGTAGATTTCTCCACGTCAAATTTCGGATGTTAGGGCACTTTCGAAAGGAGCACGAAATTTGGTCCTTTGCGAGAAGAAAGGGTCTTTGGTGATGAACTTAGGATTTCCCGGCTTTCTTCTACTCTTAAATAAGCCGGTTTGTTGGAAATGAAATTCGCTAATGATTTCAAGCAGTATATTAGCAACTAATGAAAATAGGAAGTGAACAATAATACATGAGACTATAACTAGAAAAGTATGTATTGAAACAATTTATAACTCTAAAATAGTAACATTTTCAATACCATTGATTTTGATCAAATTAATAACCTGAGCAAGAAGTGTAAGTACAAACAGAAATGAACTAAGTGCAACAAGGACTTCTCATAAAAACTCAATCGTATAAAATCCAGACAAGCTATCAAACTTCATGTACTTCAGAGTTCCAGTTTATATCTACCTATTATGCAACTACACTGTCCTACGGCTAAAATATACATTGTCGGCCGCCCTAGGCCTAGCTCGATAACCCTTGGGTGTCTACTAGAAATAGTCAGTAGATCCCTCAATATGTGATCAATAACATGTATTCAACATAAATGAAAATACCACACTCATGTACACGAATTGCTCATCTTCATTATTCAACCGTTTTTTTAAGAATAATCAAATTCTACCCTCGAATGGACTCGTCGCGCCAAATGGGGTTCAAACGAACTCGTTCCTCGAATAAGATTTGCATACAGGGTGTGAGACTAATATGAATTCTATTTCTAATGCCAAGCATTACAATACTATCAATTCATAACATTCTCGTCATTTCAAACTATTTATATTCGATCAAAAAAAAGTTATACGAAATATATCAAATGACGACTACCAATCTTGCAAAACTAATACGGACAGAATCCCCTCGAGTGTGCCAGACGTAGTGATGATGATCATAATAAGTATGTATTTAATCCAAAACAGTTCCCACGATACAAATAATAGTATATTACACACCTCAGATAAGGAGAGAGGTATTATATAGAGAGCACTTTAAGATATATTATGCGAGCTATATAATGGCATGTTCACTCGAGGTATAATAGTATATTGTTTACTAGGCCTTACATTCCTGGAGGAATGTGAAGATTTCTGGACTCTGTGTCGGTAAGTCTAGGTTTGCGCCTTGACTTGGTTATCTTCTCAGTCGCCCAGGAATTTCAGGCATTTTCTACCTGGTAAAGAATATACTATCATACCTCGGGTTATAATGCTATTTTATAGCTAGCATATTATATCTATCATTCACTTTAAGAAATTTTGTCTGGAATGTCAAAATTTTCTAGCGATTCGCGGAAAATAATATTTATCCCACTACTTACACAGAATTATTGAAATCTTTTATTAATTCAGAATTTCATACCTAATGAAGTAGCAAGAATTCTGACATATCAAGTAGTAGTAGAAGTACAATTGTCAAACTAAAACGATATTTGACTTACTGGCAAAAAGTAGACCCTGCATTGGAATTCCGAATGAAATTTCTGATGAAACCGAAAAAAAATGGGGATTAAGGTGATCTAGGTTTTAATATGGAAGCATGTACCACGTCTATTGAGAATTTTTCATTAGTTACGTAGGTAAAATTTCTTTATCATCATTTACCCAGGTTGAAAAAGAGTTACTTTCCATCAAAGGAAACGCATAAATATTGGGTTTTCCTCAGCTTGGTAGTGGAAAAAACTGTCATCTGTGGTGGGCGCACAGAGTTCAGATTTTCCGACTTTCTGGATGCAAACCTTTTTCATATTCAGATTCGTGGTTTAGACCCCTTGAGTTCCATTGGGCAACTCAAAGAACTTATTGGGAATGGTAGAAAAATGTTTGAAATATCGAAATATCTGTCACTTTCAAATTGAATAATTTTTCGAGAAAGAGTATTCATTATAACTCTCGAATATTCTATTCTGACTAGTAATGGAGAACACTTTGGTATTATTTAGGAAAAATGATCGGTGTACTTGAGCCACTGAAAAATTCAAAAACATTCGAAAATGTCTTTCTGTTTTTCACCATCCGTCAAAAAAAGAGATTCCATTCATGGAAACGATAAGTAAAATGAGCCACTTCAATCAGCCACCAATTTAACGAATAAATTATATATATATATATATATATATATATATATATATATATATATATATATATATAGTGGGGGATATAAGAAATATAACATCTAGATCGAAAATATTTGGAAAAAGAAAAATGAAGAAAGCTATGCGGCACAAAATGATCAGAAATAAGTTACCGATTCCGGAAAAACGACAGAGACACTGCCTTCCCGACTACTATAGAGAGTTGGCATTTATTTATACATTACAAAATCATGACTTTCGAATAGTACTCAGGAATTTATATTTGAAATTCAACAATATAAGTGAACTGAAGTCGAATGCGTGCCCGTATGTAATCATAATTTTTGATCATTAACGCTAATCAATGAAAGCGATCATACACAAAATGTTCAGCTAAAAGTAACTTGTATGAACGATTAACTTTGACAACTTACTTGAACTAAAAGATAAATCAAAAGTGAAAGTTTGGTTTGTGAACCAAGTGTGGGAACAATTACAAAAAATAAATAATTGAAATGAATCGATTTCACAGCATTTTACGTACATTCCGATTACTTGTATTTTCCCGAGTATTTTCCAATTGAACTTAGTCAAATTCGATTAAATTTTTTTCACGGCCTCAGTGCACTGAGATAGATCCTCGTAACCCATCTTGTATCTTCTGTGATATCCAGAATTCCAATTACAAGAATCAACATGTCGAATATACTCGAAGAGCTTTGCCAATAAACTCGTGCAAAATATTTTTTGTCCCGTCTGAATGTTCTGACTATACTGGTATCCCAATATTTTTCCATTTTTGAAAAAATAAAAATTATTAATGTGAATGGCAGCTATGAGCGAATTATTTCTCAAAATCATTAGCTTTGTTCGCGGGTATGATTCATTCAGAATTTTTAGTAACCGTTCCGTGTTCGCGGATCACATCGCATCTTTTTATTACTCATTCAGAATCGGTTTTAGCAATCCTAGGATTTTGGTTAGGACGGAAAATTCGGTTCTCGATGTTTCGAAGCAGCAAACAAAAAGCAAATCTATAACCTATCTTTACAGTATTATTATAAAGTTACTATTTTATTGAAGTTTGTCTATTAGTGGTTATTCGTTTTTATATACCATATCGGACCATTTATCGTCTAGTGATGATATGGAAAATTTTCTAACACTTATTGAAGTTCCCAATAGTAATGCTACTTCGAAGAACTATTGCCACAGTTCAGTGATGATCTATATGTAGAGCATTTTCGATTAACTCGAGAAATGACCAAAGAGTTATCAAATCGATATGCTAGGTCTGATCATTGAAAATGGTAAGAAGGGGATTCTAAGAATCAATCTTTAACAGTTTTCTTGAGGTTTGCTGCAGAGGGAGCAACTACATTCTATAGGTTCCTTAAGAGTGTTCATACCTTAAAGAGATCTCTAACACTTCCTGAAGACAAGGAGAGTGTTATTTATAATTCTATAGGTACTTATCTGAATTTCTTTCTTTCAATTCGACAAAGAGAAATATTAAAATGCTGAATACACATTTATTGAACAACATTCAAGCACAAAATGACATTCGTAGTACAAATATCAAACAAGAATGAAATTCAAGAAGAATAACAACTAAAACGATTTTTTTTTATCTTAGAATACTTTCTATAATTTCGGCGTATTCAAACACTCCTGCCCCTGGCTGGGAGTTTGGAGTTCTTATAATTCCTTTCAAGTACTCTTCATCTTTCGCAGTTTGCTCCAGTTATTTCAGTTTTGGTGATGTTTCATTTCTTTCTCAATTTTTCGAACATTTTCTCTAAGTTTTTCATTCTCATTGAACCCAACTGCTCCCGGTATTTTTGACACAGTTCTAGGAATATTCAAGTATTTTGGTATGTCCATTCATGACTCTCCTCAGAGTTTGTTGGAAAGACCAAGCATTCGGCCATCACGTCCAAAAATATAAATATTATTAATAAATGCAAAACATTACTGTTTGATATTACCTCTTTCAGTATCACTAATTTTCTTAGTGGCCAAAATACACGAACTTTAGGCCAGGTAAGAAAAAACTGTTAGAAGTCTTCCCCCTTTGCCCGAGACAGTATGACAGATAACCCTGATGACAGTTCGAAATCGGTGAATTCGTTCGCGGTAAAATAAAATCCTGAAAAAGTTAATAATCGGGCATGCGCTCTACGACAATCCTGCATTAGTTCTGGCCTGGCTCATAATCAGTTCCGAATGCGATCCGCGAACAAAGCTATTGTAATTTATAACAGAATTCGTGTATTTTCATCCCTAACCATTGCAGAGCTAAAAAGGCAGAAATACATCGACTCTGCACGGGTTCTCTCAAAAATTCAATATACCTATGTCATTATTTGTACGTACCATTTGTGTTTGGTGAATTGATTTATATTTAAATAGACTGATAGTGATTTTATTGGAAACTATGTTTAGGCAAAATTTACGATACAAACTTTGTCCGTTTTTCACCCCTAAGAGGTGGAATTTCAGAAAACTCTTTCTTATCGAATGCCTACGTCATACAAAGAACACGCCCACCAAGTTTCAGGTCTTTACGATCAGCGGTTTAAGCTGTGCGTTGATTCACCCCATAATAACATTCTTCTCCTTTTTAACCCGTTCAGGTGATAAATTTCAATAAAATACGAAAAACGTCTTCCATCGATTCTGTTACAAAATTTGAAGTGGATTGGAGCAAGGTATCACGTTGTCCCATACATTATTTGACCCTTAGGGGTGGAATTTCGGAAAGCTCAGTTAAGTAAGTCATACAATGAATGTGATCTTCCCAACTCATCTCATAATCGACTATAATAGCTGAAAATTTTGACGAATCAGTTTGCTGAATTGATTTTCGAATCATTCGTACAAGCTTACAGGAAACGTTTATTGGTAGATAAGTCATGAAACTGGTTTCCTCGACATTGACAAATAATCCATTGTTACAATAGTATTCCTGAAATACTCAAGTTATTTTGATTTTCTCTTTACACTCTTCAGGTTGACTGATAGTCATTCGATATCTGAAGTTGAGCATCGCCGAGCGCGGTTAGTAATTTAATGGAAGACCTCACCAAGGAAAAGACCGCGTCGGAAGCCCATACACCTGCAGCAAAATAGCATATCATAGCTCACAGGCACTATATCGATTAGAACAAGATATATTGAGGATATGCCGTCTTTCGGAGGGGACGCAAAGCCGGTGGTCTTGAGTCTATGAATGTTGGGCTCGTAAAAAGATCCCTACCTCGGTTGAAATACCAGGGGGTTCGACAAAATTTCCGGTTGGGGAAAGTGTGCTCACCGGCGACGGTGATTGGCCTTGGGGCGGAAATAGTTAAATACATAATTGAAAAAAAAGAGTTTTTGATACAAAAATTAGTGTCATCAGCATATACTATTTGTCTGAATTCCACCGGTGTGAATTTGGCGGCCTTTCCTAGCAGCCCGACGGCGCTGACCAGTGGCATACCAGTATAAATTCGATTCACATCTTTATGATATGTGAAGTATTCAGCAAACAATAGCAAACTTTGATTATTGTATTAATTTGGTGGACTCTGTCATAGTTCGTTTGATATACATGCCTCGCCGACTTGATATATATGAATAAAAAAGTATTTGAGGAATTCATGCAAGAATATAATAACACATCGAAATACTATTCCTAGCACAACCAAATTTTCAGGAAGTGATTTGAATAAACATCTCCACACCGTTTCATCCGAAATCTTCACCACGCCGAGACACCGAGGGTGGAAATGTCAACACTTTCAATTAAAAATAATTTCATGATGGAATAATTCTTTTAGCACAACCAAATTATTAGTAATCACTCTAAAACATGTTGTTAACTTTTACGTCAATAAATCTCAATAAATGAATTCATTTTTGAATAAAAATGGTTGAAATTTCCTCTTTTGTTTCCCTGTGTAAAGGGGTTCTGTATCTGTAGAGTAGGGAGGGTGAGTATAGACCCACAGCACTTAGGCCACAATATGGCCCATTGTACATCCTCCCAAGGAGTCGCCCTCCTAGGACATTGTCCATCCTGCCTTATCCAGGAAGGAGGACAGGTCACCAGGGGACATCTCCTTAATATCGGCAGGTGTAGGCCAAGACTCACCGAACACACACTCTCTTATCGACGATAGCTCCAGACATTCGCATAAGACATGCCTGACAGTTTCATCTTCCTGTTCACACATCCTGCATAGAGGTGTGTCCACTAGCCCCATAATATGGAGGTGTTTCCTTAGTTGACAGTGTCCAGTCAGAAATCCCACTGTTAAACGTAGGTTCTTCCTGGTCATCGCCAAATATTTATTTGGATCCAGCTTCTCAGGGTCGCCCAGGGTGATCCTGGCAAAACTGCATCCTTTGGTTTCATCCCATCTTTTGAGGGTGGCTAGTTCCGCAATTGTCGAAGTTGTCAAGCCATGGGTGTCACCTGGTCCCAAAATGTTCATTCCAGCCGCCATCCTGGCCAAAGAGTCAGCAATGCGGTTACCTTTGCTCCTGTCGTGCCCTTTCACCCACCTTAGTACGATATTATTATCTACCGAGGCGTTAGCTAAATCTTGATGGCACTCTAGTGCTAACCCTGAGATAATACGTTGTCTATTCAAGGTTAGTAGGGCTTATCTACTGTCAGTGTAGATTATTATGTCTTTGCCAGAAATTCCTTTTCTGGTTAGCTCTTTTGTGGCGATTGAGATACCAGCCAGTTCTGTTTGTACCACGCTGGTATTTTTTCCCATTCCCCACTTAATCCTTAGGCTAAGTGATCTAGAGTAAACTCCACATCCTGATCCTTCTTTGGTTTTTGAGCCGTCTGTGTATATGCGTATTGCATTTGCAGCATCCGCCTCAGTGTTCTGTTTTATTTGTATTTTGTAGGGTTTATTAAACACAAACCTGGGTTCAATTGCGTCACTGGCTGCCTGTAGCAGAGGCACCGCAGTGAGTGCCTCCCTCCACAGGCCCCGCCTCAGTTGACCCATTCCTACCTCGGGGTTTACACCAGCCGTGCGCAGTCGTAGCATGGCCATTAGCGCAACCTCCTTGACGTGCAGGTCCAGAGGTGTCAGACCAGTAACTAATTCCATTGCTGCGGTTGGTGTTGTTCTCATGGCTCCTGTGATGTTCAGACAAGCCATTCGCTGTATTTGGTATAGTTTTTGGATGGCCGTTGCTTGTAGAGTTTTCGGTCCCCATGCAATGGCTCCGTACGTTAGCATAGGTCTTATTATTGCAGTGTAGATCCAGGTGACTACACGGGGCGAGAGGCCCCATGTGCGTCCCAATGTCCTCCGACACTGCTCATAGGCCACATATGCTCTTTTTGCTCTGCTCTGAATGTGCGAGTTCCATGTTAACTTCCTGTCGAGGGTAATACCGAGGTATTTCACCTCTTCAGAGAAGTTTAGTTTGCTTTTGAATATTTCGGGGGGTTTCAAGCCCGATAAGCTTCTTTTCCTAGTGAAAAGGACCATCTCCGTCTTCTTGGGATTGATCGACAGTGAGTGTTCGTTACACCATGTTTCTATTAATTTGAGACCATCCTGCGCTCTATCGCACAGTGTGTTCACAAATTTGCCGGTCTGCAGAATAACTATGTCATCTGCATATGCAATTGTGTAGAAACCATTACTGTTGAGGCGATTTATCAGGGTATCCAGGACTATGTTCCAAAGAAGGGGTGATAAGACCCCTCTCTGCGGACATCCCCTCATGACCAGTCCTCTCACAGTAATGTCTTCTACATTTATACTTATTGCTCTACTAGAGAGCATCTTGAGTATCCACTCTCCTACTACCAGGGGTATATTCCTGGAGTTAAGTTGCTGGGTGATTGTTGGGAAGGTCGTTTTATCGAACGCTCCTTCGATATCTATGAATATACCCAGGGTGGATTCTTTATTATCCAATGATCTCTCGATTCTGCCAACCACTTGGTGAAGGGCCGAATCAGTGGACCTTCCCGGAGTATATGCATGCTGATATGGATGAAGTGGATTGTGAACTAAGACTTCATCTCTTATAAACCGCTCGCACAGCCTCTCCATTGTTTTCAGAAAGAACGATGTGAGACTAATTGGTCGGAATGCTTTTGGTAAGGTGTAGTCCATCCTTCCTGGTTTGGGTATAAACACCACTCGTACTTCTCTCCACTTACTGGGAACATACCTCAGAGCTAATGAGGCTCTGAATATTCCGACCAGGTGCGGCATGAGAATATCCAGTCCCCATTGTAGTAGGGCTGGTCTTATACCGTCAGGTCCTGGTGCTTTGAAGGGGGAAAAGCCCGATATGGCCCACCTTATCTTGGGTTTCCTTAAGGGGTTTCTTTAGAGCACTCCCTGAAAATTCGGTTGTGATAGAAATTTCAATATGCTTCGATATTCTTGAAGAAAAAGGGTGCTCCAGCTTCTTTTCCTCAAATACTTTTTTATTCAATATGCTATCAAGCCGTTGAGGCATGTATATCAAACGAACTATAACAGAGTCCACCAAATTAATCGAATAATCAAAGATTGCTATTGTTTATTGAATTCTTTAGATATTATGAAGATGTTAATTGAATTTTTACTGGCGCGCCACTGGTCAGAGCCTTCTACCGTTTCCGGAGAAACTGACCTTCAGGAATGGCCGCCAAATTCACAGCGGTCTGAGCTCCTGAGTTGGCGAGATCATTCATGAAGACAGTAATGGTAGATTCATGCAGTAATCGTAGCTCTGAAGTCGGTAATCGGAACTCGGAAATCGTAAGTCTCGTAACAAAATATACATCATTCATGCATATCTTAAGAACTGTCTAATCGTAAGGCAATCTTTCCTAATTGTTCGATTTGACGCAATCACTCTGACGTCTGGCGAGGTCATACTTTTGAACAACCAATCACGATACACGACATTTGACAATACAATCCGAACTGGATAACTCATGCGCATTTCGAAAATTCGTAAATCGTAACTTATAGGAGTTGTACGAAGCTCTGGAAGGGACACCCAAAATAAAAATTTCGCCAT
>JAVJAQ010003283.1:33945-57114 GCA_032362365.1 Zygogramma bicolorata | reverse complement strand
CTCATTTTTGACATAATCAAAAAGTTCATTCATAGGAGTTGTTCAGAATTGGAATCAATATTCAAATTTGAAATCACATCCAAGGTAGTTCAAAATTCTATTTTTCGTTCTCGCTCCTCGCCGGGCCACCGTGCTGGGTAATCGCACGTTAAAAGGTAAGGCCTTGTTGATCCATTGCTCGCACAAGTTTCGACTTCTGAGGGTTGACGTTCGTCAGCTGGTTAACGGAACGAACAATTTTAGAACATTTTTTTTTTTCTCCCCTGTACACTATTAGTGAAATTTTGACGACTCATATGCAAGTATTCTGCAATACACCAATTATCCTATGAGCAACAAGCTTGAGAAAGTTGTTATGAAATTTTTGAGCATTTATCAATAGATATAATTTTTTATTCCAATTGAAGAAAAGAATACAGAGTAAAATCAATTTATTGCAACTAAAAAAAAATAATTAGAAACGTTAAATGAAGATCCATGCGTGTTATAGTTTCTATAACTGATGAATATGTATTATTTTCCAGTACGCATGCAGTTGATAATTTGATTATGACTTTATTCGTCAATATTCAAGAATGGTTTTATTGAGTTGGCATTGTTATGACCCGTAATTTATAAGCTCTTGCTCTTGTACACCATTTTTCGCCCATCGACTATCGTCGATCTATTGCAGTGATTAGTAATTTTTTCCCTTGGTATTCAAGCCAATCGCTTCGGCAGACAATTTTGTCCAATTCTCATTTGTTCTTAGGACTAATCTAACAGGATGAACGTTGCTGCCATTGTTTTGTATGAAAAATTGCTTTCAGTGCTGAATATACAGTTAGTTATATTCAACCCGATTCGTTTCAGAACTATCGTTGTTAAATTCGATACGAAAAAAGTCAGTCAAGCAAGCAGCAGCTTCCCCACCTCGCCAAGCTGATTCTACTGCGGCTATGTGAAAGAATTTCCGTTGCAGTCCATCGGGGATGTTTTCATTTCATAAATTTATCATTTTGGTCAATTCTACGGCACTTGATGCTGCTGAACTTTGTTATCTTCTACAGGGATCTGATTGCAGTTTTCGACGCATAGAATCGCAGAAGAAAAGTATTTCCGCATAGTCCAGAAATGAAGGCAATTTGGCTCGCAATTTTTTCGTCCCTCATGGATTCACTTGCAATTTTCACAGAAGGTAGGGAATAGCTCAAGGATCATTTTCTTTATCATGACGCTGTACGCTAGAGCCTTGGGGGTGGTTGCCACCCCATCTCAGGGGTGGAAATTTTTTATTACATTTGAACTGTAGGAATCAAGGGAAAAAGTGATTCTAAGAAAAAATGTTTCATACGTTTTTTCGTAATATTAATATTTTTTGAGTTATTCGAAGTTGAAAGTAACTGATACTTCGACGAAAAAATCGACTTTTTTATGTTTTTTTGCGAATAACTCTATAAATATGCATTTTATCAAAAAAAGTGTGGAGAGCTAAATTGTAGCTTATGGAAAAATAAAATCAATGCTTTTTTTATTTTTCTGCGACAAATACGAACTGAGATACAGCAAATTAATGCTAGCCTTTTTCGTCAAATGCATAAATTGGAATATTTAAAGCGAAATAACGAGGAAAATTTGCATTTCTCGAAGAAAGCTCATAGAATCTTCTAGTATTCAATTAGAGCTTTCACAAACAAAAAAATGGCTTTAGCATGAAAATTGACCGACATAATCCCGCTTTTTTCTACGAAAATAATCTGTGAAAACAACCCCAAAGTACCTCCTAATTAAAATTGATCGCCACCCTTCTATGATTCTCTTTATATATGTACTATCAAGACACCCACGGAGTTTGACCAATTCAAAATGCCTAATTTTAGAAAAATTGGAGTTTGAAGAGAAAACGATTTTTTTCAACTTGGTGTTATAAATCTTTTTCTTAAAAATATCTCTCAAAATACTGAAGATACGAAAAAAACGATATGGTACTAAATTGTAACTTTTTTAATGACAAAAAATGTCCCTGCGTGCAGATTTTTTGTACAGTGAATATTCAGCGAGATATAACCGTTTAACTCCTACATTTACGATCGAACATCACCTTATTCAAGCGCTTTAAACTCTCCCTATTTAAAAATTAAAGAATATCGAGTAATTTAATTCACATAGTCTTATAGCTCATGGAGAGCCCTACAGAATCGTTTCTAAAAAAATTTATTTTCAATCATCTAAAATAAAGGAGCTATGCTTGAAAAAACGATCGATTTTCATTGTGAAAAATTCGAATTCAAATATTTGTTGAGGTTGTGATGAAATTGTATTGAATTCCTCCGAGTTCCTCTAATAATGGAAATCGAGAAACCGAAGAGTTGCCTTCGGAAAAATTTCTCGCTGTCTTATAATTTTCCTGTCATCCGAACCTTTTAATGAGCTATTCAAGAGTGCTCAGAATATAACAAATCAGATATAAATGAAAATAAGCGATGAACGAGCCTGGTACTTTATAATTGAGAGTGAATGAAGAACATTTTGCGAAGTGTTTTCGGTTCATATCGGGAAACTTGAACAATCTTACTCTTTCATTAAAACTTCTTGTTTCTAATTTAACTTTCAGACAAACTCCTTGTTACCGAACATTTTAAAGTAGGTAACTGTACCTCACTTTGTATCCCACTTCTGAATTGTTCTCAGCAGCAGTATATTGTCATTAGGTGAGTTTCTGCGTACATAATTAAAGATAATAAAACCCCCGGAGACATACGGTTCCACTCAGATCTAGAGTTCATGAGAATACTAATTCGAGAACTATTCTCGAGTGACTCCAGTAGTTGTAGTAGTATGTAGTATTATATATATATATATATATATATATATATATATATTATTCAACGATGGATCGTAATCTAGTTTTACAATTAAACGTACAATTTATGGAAAAATTATCATTTCTACCATTTCTTACTGTGGTAACAAAGTAACTACTGGTTATCTTCTTTTTCTTTTCCTTTTTTTTTTTAGTTTTGTCAACCTACGTCTTGAATTTATGGTTTGATTATCATTATTAGTGTGTCGAAGTTCAACTCCTGCATGAATAGACTGGATACACTGTGTACCACAATGTACTCTCATAACAACTTCAGTTTCAACGAATTTGGCATTTTCAAATCCAGAAGGTATGCTCTGGAGAGTGTGAAAAAGCAGACACCTTCAACGGCCCCCATTTCCAACAAAAAATCCGTTGTGAAGTTTCATTTTATGATGAAGTTTGAAACTACAGTTTTTCCGATGTCATATAATAATTTGAGCAGAAGCCTTTTTTATAATACTGGATGAATCAGAACTCGAAAACAATTTATTATTGAATTTGGACTTTTCTTCGAGCAGGAGCTTTGTAACGCAATTCGCGGATTTTCCGAGCAAAATTCAAATGAACCTATAGATGATGAAAGTGTTTATTTGATCTTCGGTTATGATTTCACCTATGGCATTCGCCATAGTGCGAATGCGAACTGTAGCCTCAGATGGTAGCATCCTATATGTTCACAGACGAAGGTTGTCATGGTTGATTATTGAAACAGCTGAAGCATTTTCCCCAACAGGTCCACACACACACACAAGACCTTTCCATTTTAATCGTATGCGCCTACTTGTACCGCCGCGCTGCCTCGAAACCACATGAAGACAATTTCTGGGCTACATCTCCGGTGTAGAGAACCTATGATTATTTGTATAACTGCCAAATAATGTACAATATTCGGTACTGGAGAAAGATTACCTTGATTTTAGTACAATCTACAATTTGTGAACCCAAAGTATAGTTTCGGTACACCTCCTATGCAATCTATTATCTATTCCGTTGTACTGTGATAAAATGGATAAAGTATTACATATATAATCACTCTAGAGAATGAGTTTCATTTTACCCCGCGTCCCTCTCGACTAGAGCTTTCTCCGGGATATTGAATACATTCCTAGGATACTGGGCAGATCAAAAAGTAGATTAACTTCTGGTATCGCTGAGAAGTAACAATACATTTTTGTGAAACACGTTAATCAGGATTCAAAGATCCAGAATTCCCGGTAAAAATATTGGAATTTTATTTTGTGCCTCATAAATCCATGAAAATTGTCTGAAATAAAATCAAACTCCTAGTTACGCGATATGTAATATTCAAATGTCCCCTGATTTCCTTAATTTCAAAGCGCCTCCTGGTGTCAATGGTGATTGCGAATATATTCGATTCACGTCACTAATTTTCTTGCTGGTATCCTCGGCGTGTTCAATCCAATCTCAAAAAACGGCGTCTTTTGAAGTTATCATGGATATATCAACTAATCAAGAAGCATGCAATCATATTGATTTTTCAACGAAAGATATACTGAGGTCACATCACGAATTTGAATATTTACACTTTTGATTTCCATTTCCATGATCATTTCAACCAATGGAATGAAAAACATTGCGTTCAGTATTCGTGGATAACTTGTTTTTAGAACACTTTTTCTATTATTTTTCAAAGTGTGTTATTTTCACTCTGAGAATTTTTGCAACAACCATATAATGAACCACAAATAATGAATAGATTTTTATTGTTGTCGAGATAAACGACACAATGACCAGTGACGTTTAGAAGCCAGTTCAAGATTTATGATAAAGAGTTTTTGTATTCAGAGTAGATAATATAAGCCGTTGTAAATCTCAGAGTCTACAAATTCTCATGCCGACCTTATATCGTTTCCAACAAATATGAACATCATAAGTAACATGGTAAGTGCGCTTTAAAAAAATCAAAAATTTTTTTTTCTTAGGTTTGTGTAATGATGGGTCTCTGGTATTGTGATTGTTTCCCAAACAGAGGAGGGGTAGGATTACATGAAAAAGCAGTGCTGCCTTTTCCAAATAGTGAACAAGATGGCGGCAGCAGCGTTCAAAAGTCGTCCTCCGCGCAACCGATTTTGCGTTTCAATTCGGTTTTATCAACAATCGGCCGGTTTTTTTCGATTTGTGTTATTGAAATACGCCAGCCACTACGGGGACCAATGGATCTTACGTGTCGTTGATTGGGTATAAAACAACACTTAAGATTGCTGAAAAATCGAAAAACATCGCATAAAATTTGCGATTTCATCTGTTTAAACCATCAATGACACGTAAAATCCATTGTTCGTGGTAGTGGCCGGCGAATTTCAATAATACAAATCGAAAAAAACCGGCTGATTTCTGATAAAACCGAATTGAAACGCAATATAAAAAACCATGGGACACTCCATCGTCAGAATTATACAAAGTGACTAATAACATGACGTTGAACTATTAGATAAAACTCGAAAAAGCCAAATATATATATATATATATATATATATATATATATATATATATATATATATATATATATATGTATATATATATATATATATGTATATATATATATATATATATATATATATATATATATATATATATATATATATATATGTATATATATATATATATATATATATATATATATATATATATATATATATATATATAAATCGACAAAAAACTTCAGAAAAGTAATATTTTGTTCTTTAAAAATTCTACTGTACACAATTATAACGCTAGAACTTTCAATAATTATCATTTAAACGTTATTCATATCAATAAGGGTAGAAACAATCCTATTTCAAGCTCAAGATAAGTATTCAATAAATTGACAGAAGAAATGAAATCTTCCAAATCCATACAAACTTTTTCGAAAGAACTGAAAAACAAACTATACTAGAATAATGATGTTCATCAAAGTACAAGCAACAATTGGTAATGTATCATTAGGTTATATAATTATCATTGTTAGTATTTTAACTTCCTTATACCAACACTCCATTCTGTTTGGAAGCTGTCAATTGAAATAAAAAAAATATATCGGTTGCGCGGAGGGCGCCTTTCAAACGCTGCTGCCGTCATGTTGTCCACTGTTTGGAAAATGCAGCACTGTTTTTTCATATAGTCCTTCCTACCTCTTCTCTGTTTGGAGGAATAATCACAATACGTGAGGCTTATCATTACAGAAACAAAAAAAAATGTTTGTTAATTTTCTTTATTGGCGTTGATCGGTCCTAGACATGGCAGCAGGGCCATTTTGTGCTCTCCTATTAATGAAATATCGAAATACGTGTATTACTTTTGGGAGCCCTGTCATTATAGGTTTAGTGTCGTGGCCTCGAACACAAATCAACAAAAAAATATCAATGGGCACAAAATCAACGAATAAATTGCTCAAAATGACCTCCATCTAGTTCCATACAATAATACCGTTGACTTTCGAAAGTTTTCGTTGGAACGGCCTGTATATGAATAATTACCTGTAAAACATCCTTTGGGAGATCTCGCTTTGAAGTTCAGTACAGGGTTGATGCTCTTCAAGCTACACGGAGAAAACCGGTTGTTGTTTCTTTTGTCCCCGGACGTAGCTCTGGCGAACATTATGAAGTTTCCATCCTCGCCACCAGGTGAACATTGTTCTGGATCATGCTGTATTGGAAACAAAATAATTTCACGATATTAATTGTGCAATTTGGAAAGATGAAAAGAGAGTGTCCCAGTGGAAAAAACGACTATATTGAGAAACATGTATCCATCACTACACTTGAGGTGCTCAAAAAGTATAACAGCAGGATTTGTAATCAATACTTCTATTTCCTCAATTGTAAGAACTCGTTTACATCATCGAAACATTTTTTCGTCAAAAATGTTATCAGTTCGTTCTCGAATACATTTCAGTTATTTCTTTTCGAGTACTCAGGTAGATATTGATATTTGGTGATATGAAAGTGATTTATGTCGAAATGACTGGATGTAATAACTGTCAGATTGTCTAGTGTTGACAGTATGATAGCTGTCAATTTTCGGAAGAGAATCCTTAGGTGTTTTCTGGCGCTCATGTATTTGAAACTTATTCGTCTGTCTTCTTCTCTCTCACTTACGGCTAGCCAGGTAGTAAGAGAGAGATGGGGCGACGAATACGTTTTAAATACAAGAGCGCCAGAAAACGCCTCTTATTATTTAAAACATAGAAACACATTTAATTTATGAATAAACATGGCAGTGTGATGATGCCGAAAAAATGAATGCATCTTTACAAGAATCTCATTGAGATAAATGACATAACTCTGCTAAGTTTTTCTGAGCTAAAATCATTTTGGCATGAAGTTGACCATCCCCAGAAGCGAACTCCATATCGAAGCCGAGACTCAACAGTTGCGTAATATGAAGATATGATGTTTTTGTTATTTAATACATTCCTTAAATTTCTGAATATGTACGAGTATGAATGTAATTTTTTGAACAAGAGATTCACAATGTGGAATTTGGACTCAGGTACTTTTTTGCAATTGATCGCATTTTATGAATAGAAAAACCACACTTTATCGGTGTATTTCTGATAGTGTTTTTGCACTTCGGAATATCCAAGTGAAAAGTTGTCTTAGCTTTTCCTATGAGCTGTATAGCTATTAAAACTGAAACACTTTGAGTAAACGAACACGGAACACGTCATTTTAAATCATCCAAAGTGCGCGCTGAATAGTGTCGGTTGACGGTACACATTTATTCAAAGTTTTTAATTCCATTCTGAAAAATAATTTGAATAATATCAAGCCTATTTATACTTCATTAACGTATAAAAATGAAATGATTGATTTACGACACAATATAAAATCATGCATATTCCCTATTCCTGGATTACCTTTGTATCATGCCTATATGTGAGAAATAGATCAATTTCATCTCAGCAAAAGAAAACAAGATGGCAAGAGATCTTTCCGGAGTAGTAGTCACAAAGTGGAGAAACTTATTCAAATCATGGCTCACAATTTGTTAGAAACTGGTTGACAATGTTACAGTGCAAAATTGGTGTTCACTCATCAATCGTATTAAATTATGATACTGACACAACTTCTATATATGCTTTTCCTGGAGAGCTAATTTTCCTTCGAAAGACGTCGAGTGAACGGTTCTTTATCCAATCTTCATTAACTTTTCGGAATCAATATTTCATTCCACTTTATCGAGGGAGCCTTGTGGATCATCATTATTTCTTTTCCTGCTCTTTTGGAGCATGGCCTGATGATTGGTAACTAACTCAGGGCAGAACATTGTTTATTATTTCTTACAGTTGGACCCTAGGAAATTAACATTCCAGAACTGGAGGATTTTTGACTTTGAAATGTAAAAAGCGTCTTTTTGGATGGAAATTATCGAATTCAAAATTTCGGAGAAATACTTACAGGAGACCCAAAATTGTGACCAATTTCGTGCGCCAAAGTAACATGAGACACTGCCGGTGGTACGTGTTTGCCATAGTTCAATAAGGTAACTATACCCGTATTTAGGGACTTCATGCTTCCTCTGTAGTGCTGCAACAAAATAAAATTTTATAAAGATTATAGATGCTATGAAAAATGCAAAACAAGAATCATTCATAACATAGACGTACACATACATCAACAGTACTTTGCGAATTATCAAACAATATGGTACTACAACTAAGGGAAATATAAAAACAGTTTTTTGAAAATTCTTTCGATGCGCTAACGAGAAATAGCGTTGTATTAAAAAATAAATAGGGGTGACCAAGGTCAGATGACACTATTCGAAGGTTTTATGGACACATTCTCACAGCTCATCAATAAGTGAAAAAAAATTATTTCTTTGACTGAAGACGTTGAATTCGAAGACCTTACGGTGTTCACCATATATCTACGGTTACGAAAAAGCTAGTAAATTTTCGGGTATCTTTCGATAATTTTCTGATAATAACTCCACCCTAAGCCAACTGAATCTTCATCTTTCACCTTTCACAAGAAGCGTCATCCATAGACTCGTCATGTATTTTCCTGAGAGAATTAGGAGAAAAAAAACGGGGATCCCCACTTCAAAAGTGAATAAATCAAAATAATTTATTTCTATAAGACAATCATACAATTGTATAGAAATCGTCAGTATACCTATGTATAAAAAAAAGACACACATACATACTATTATCAAAATATATGAATAAACTATCATCTGTTCATTACTATTTTTTCAATTGTAAGAACTCGTTTACATCATAGAAACATTTATAATATCAGTTCTACTAGCTGCATATCGTTTTCGGGCGTTACGAATGATTCATCATTCAAAAATATCGAAAATATTTGTGGCCCACTCCACCACAGCAGCATGGGCACCGTTAAAAAAAATGTTAGCGGGGACACATTACGCAAAATTTTAGTGAGAGGCGCATTTTTCAAATCATAGCATTGCATTCAATTGAAATGAAAATCCTTTGAACAATACTCTCGAGTGTGGTTCAGAAAAAATTGCAGAATTAAGTCGATATCGTGTCTTACGCGGTGTATGGATTGAAAAATCGAAAATCCAGGGGGAGGCGCCCGTCCCCCCTTGCCCTCAATAAACGGCGCCCTTGCATAGCAGTTTAGCTAATCCTTGCCTAAGCTAACTTACCAGCAAAACTCCATTTTCTGTACAACCGTTCAATACTTTCCTCGGTTTATTTTTCATACTATAATAATTATGAATTAATACAATATTTTTTTTCTGATAGATATGTTCGAAAGTTCATTTTCTCACCAAAGATTTTATGTTATTATACTTATTACTTAGTTTTACTTATTACAGTAGTTATGTATCAAATCAATAAAACCCTTTCAGTTTACCTCTTATATTTTATTTCCAATAGTTCAAAAGTAATGTAACCAATCAACATGTATATCACAATTCAAGGTGCGGAATTAATGCGTTCTTTCGAACAAATAAATAATCGATACAGTACGAAGAAAGATTTTTTTCTTGTTAATATTTTTCATAGATTATTCGTTTCCATAAGAATAATTGTTATTTGTTCTTTCTTATATTGGAATTATATAGCACATTGAAATTGATTTTATTTACAACCATATATGTAATGCTGTCATTACTAACGTCTCTGAAGGTTGGGAAGTGTCACATTACACACCTCTACTTCCCGCCCTCATTTCCCGCCCTTATTTCATCTATTGTAGACTTTATCTGTCATTTATTGACTTTATCTGACATTTATTTATATTGGTGACAATTGTATACCCCGTAGTCACGGTAACGATATATATATACTTGGTTACTCTGAGAGAAAACCGCGTTCTTGGTAATTTGTCGTTAAATGTAATATTTTAGATATGTTCAGAATGAAACAGAGATTTATTAATTTTAATCGAAATATGATGGTTGAAAATAAAATACGCTTTGCGTCTCGGTTAACTAACTGATCTCACAACAGGAATGAATCACTTTCCACCTCGGTGTGTAATATACTATTTTCTGAAATTATGAAAGGGCAGAATTCTGTCTCTCCTCTATCCCCATAACACTGCATCACGTATGTTAAATTAGAACTATTAGTTCTTGTATTTTTCATAGTAAAATTTAAGATATACGAGAAGTTTTTGACTGATTGAACGTGTTCTATTCAGAAGGAATATCTGAATTATCGCAGCTTCTCGGGGGAGATAGAAAATCTGCCCTTCTACGCTTGTATAGATTCCAATATTAATTCCTATTTTTGCAGATTGTGGTAGGTTGAGTACACAAAATAGCTAGAATAAAGAATCCATATACCACAAAATAATGACGAACAGTATTTGGAACTGAATTGTTTTTTATGAAACTTACCATTTGAGTGGATTTTATATTGTAATTAATTCTATATATAGTAACACCATAAGAATAAATAAAGAGAGAACAAATAGAGACATTAGCTCAATTGTAGACGAAAGAATATTTGTTGGAGACACTAAGTGGAGGCAACTAGGGGTAAAGTCATCTGGAAATATACATCTGAACATTCATTTGGTACATAACAGCACAAATCAGAATAATTTATTAACTAACCTCTAGCAATATTTTTCGAGCGAGTTTTCTAATTTTGATTCAGTGACTTTCATTTGGACAGGGATTGCATTATATATTTTTGTAGCATTATACAGAAATTATCATTGGTAGAGTGATATATGGTGCCTTGGGGGATTGAGGCGGTACCTGTATCTGGTGTTGACATTCTCTCTGAACTGGAGCTTTTCAATGAATGTAAAATACACCTTTGCCTCATCGTTAACCATTTGGAGTCTTCAATTTATGCGAAATGGTGTTGCGTTTTCTCACTCCGTAAATGAACCGGGCACAAGCGTTTTGAACAAGTTAAAAGCGATTTTTATCATGATTCGTTGAACATGAATTCACTATGTTAGCGAAATTGTAGTGGTTCGAAACTAGGGTTTCACAAAACAATTTCTTTGTCTTGAAATCAAGAAGTTTTGTAAGCATTATGAATCAGTTGTTTTAGATTGCAATTGGCCGTCCTCATGGTTTTGTAACGTTGTCACTGAACCTCAACTCGGAGCCAATTGTTAAGCCCATTATATTGATTCAGAATGAAGTGCAATATTCATTTGTGCCTGTAGCTGAATTCGATGATTTTTGTTTTCGAAATTCAACAATTTGAATTTCGAAGGATTAATGATCAAACAGTGGTGTTTTGATGCCATTGATGAATTATCTAGGTCTTCATTGAGGAAAGTACATATTATGCTTCTCGTAAATTGTTATGATCGAAAGTATAATGAATTTGCGTTCCATCCGCATAATAGTGGGATTTGCAATGATATAAATGATTCGGTAAGTTAGCTCTATATATCATGAAGAGTAAAGGTCCTGTGATCGAACCTTGAGGAACTCCTGTAATAAGATTCAGCGGATCGGAATACCTGCCACAAATTTTCACAATCTGAAAATTATATCATGTAGATAATTCTTCATCATGAGCTGTGCACTAATAGTGAAACCATTATAGTATAATATTGAGAGTGAGAGTCCGTGATTGATGCGGACAAATGCATTGGAATAGTCTAATAGAACAAGTGAAGTTAGACGATTTTCATCAAAGGCAGAGAATAAGTCGTCCATGACCTAGAGAAGGGCGACTGTGTTGCGGGCGAAAACCTGACTGATTGGTAAAAGTTGATGTATTTCTGAATATTGCCTAATTTGTGTATTCATAATTTTTTTTAGGATATTTGAGGGCATAGATACAGCTTATCCAATCCATCTTGGCACAGAACTAATAACCTATATGCCCAGCAATCTGTTTGAAATATACTAAGATAAAGAAAGACCTATTATATGTGTTAACTGTGTTGAAATTCATTCCTAGAAGGTGTTTTTTCTTTCCTCGTGGTCTGCACTACCAGTGTGCAACTAGAAAAGTAGCTGAGTTTTCGCCAGGATGGATTGGATAAGCTGTACCTATATGCTGATTTTCTGGACTGCTCGATTTTCGAAGAGGAAGAACATGTGCATCTGTACATCTTCTAGCAATTAGAAACAATGGAATTTTCTAAACAAACGTAAACCAGATGTGTGATGTATTCTAATAAAACGAAATTAAAAATGTTACACATATCCTTTCTACTTTTTCAGAAACTATTTCGGCGACATTATATTGTTGAAAACAAAACTACAGTCGCTGACGTCAAGTTCAAGTTCAGATCAACAAAAAGTTATTGAATAACGCCTGGTAGAAGTCTGGGAGACCCCATTAGTAAATTTCCAGATGGGCCCTTTCGCCCACAATCAGAGGGTGATCATCAGCTCTCAGGTCGGGAGAAGTATAACTATCAGAAACCGTCGTTGTTATATCTGGCGCCCAACTGAAGATCATTAAATCCCATCGAACTCGAAGGGGGTCGAACCTCTCTCCAGTTCGTTAACGAAACGTGAACTATAGCCCAATGTAGATCGATAACCCCATCGGCATAATTGCAATTGGCGCTCCACTCGATGAATTCGCAATTCGGCGTTGTCGAACCATAACCCCGACAATTATTCCCAATTATCCCGCATCGGAGAGGTTGCTGCGGAAGCGTTCGGTCGAAGATACGACGAGCTTCGAATTCCCGATGGATAGGGCCGCAATGCCGGAAATCAGTGTTCATAACCCGATGAGCGACAATGAGCTGGAAGCAAACACACCTGTTCAGTTATTCCTTATGTCTGTTTCCCGATTGTTATGGAGTCCGAGGAGTTGACTTTTGCCGAGGTGATGTGGAGTTATGAGTCGTACAGATCACTGAAATAATTTTTATTTACAACCATATATGAAGTGCTATCATAACTAACGTCATTGAAGGTTGGGAAGTGTCACATTACACACCTCTATTTCCCGCCCTCATTTCATCTTTTCTAGACTTTATCTGCCATTTATTGACTTTATCTGACATTTATTTATATTGGTGACAATTGTATATCCCGTAGTCACAGTAACAATATATCTACTTATTCTGTAAAAGCCGCGTTCTTGGCAATTTGTCGTTAAATGTAATATTTTAGATATGTTCAGAACGAAACAGAGATTTATTAATTTTGATCGAAATATGATGGTTGTAGTTAAAATAGTATACAAACCTCGGAAGGAAGTTTCATTCCTGTCTCGAGATCATAGCTAACCTCGACGCTTTGCGTCTCGGTTAACTAACTGATTTCACGACAGAAATGAATCACTTCCCACCTAGGTGTGTAATATACTATTTCTCACAGTTTTTTTCCTACGACCACCATTTTTATTGAACAATACGTTAATATCAGATTGTGTGATGTAGTTTACGCTACAATATGAATTCACCCTAAGAGCAACCTGACAATCCTTAGAGGGGTACTTGCAATTGACTATTGATGAATATAGATTTAATGGCGTCGGCCAGAATCGTTGCTTCAATATAATGCTTTTTGTAATACATACTTATAATTCATAATATGGACATTACTGTTACGCGACGTTTCGATGGCTGGTATCCGCAATCGTCTTCGGGTGATGACTGACATTATGGTCGGTTGTAAAGACCTGATTTTCCTATGGTGAGGAAAGGAGGAGGTACAAGCCATGAGGCGCACGGGTGCTACTGAAAGTGTTGAATCGGTTTTCAGCGCAAGATGCGAGATTCTCCTTCATCCAGCCGAAATTCTAAAAGTGTTCTCCTCATGGTTAGTACCGTCCCTTTCCCACACAATAGGAAAATCGGGTCTTTATAACCGACCACACCTCGAAATATTGCGAAGACGGTTGCGGATACCAGCAATAGAAACGTCGTGAGTACACTCAACTTGAATCTTGGTGTCAACATTCATTCATACTATTTCATTTATTTCTTCATTTACATTTTTCGACTAATATTTCACATTCGATATCTCAATTTTCTCATCAGAATATTAGTGCATTCATTTCTTCATTTAATTTTCTTTGTCCAATATTTTATATTCGATACCTTAATTTTTTTCACAAAATTATTTTTTTTGATCAATCAAACCTTTAATTTTACTTTTGACCAATAACCCATTTGAAACTTTTTTTTGGATTTGATTACCTCATTCGATTTGTATTTCTTTAGTTCTTAGCAACATGTTTCAATAGATTTAATGATATAAGCAATGGAAGTCCAAGCTATTCAGCAAGGAACATTGTTAACCATATTCAAGCATACTAACTGTGTATTCACAGTTCAGTGAGTACACTCAAGTTGAAACTTGGCTTCAGCATTTATTCATACTATTTCTTTATTGAAATTTTTTGACTGATATTTCACTTTCGATATCTCAAGTTTTTTGTCGCAAAATTATTTTCTTTGATCAATCAAACCTTTGATTTCAATTTTGACCGTAGAATCCATTTCAACCCTTTATTTTGAATTGATTACCTTATTTGATTTGTATTTTTATTCTTCCGTTCTTAGTAACAGGTTTCAATAGAGTAAATAATATAGACAATGGAAGTCCGAACCATTAGCATTCACAATTAGTATATTGAGTTGCCTGACTACTCTCAAGATTTTTTGTGGCAGTCTATCTTTGAATATTGTGTCTATAAGAAGTGCACATGAATTTGCAATAACTTTTAAATGAAGAAATAACGACAATTAACGTATATTTGAAAATGTGACAATAAGTACTTATAATGCAACACTTTTTTTCCTTTTTTTTATGAATAATTACTCACCTATCAGTCCAGTTTTTATATAAATAATAACAATAGGGAGGAGCAATTAATAATTGCATCTATAAATCTCACATAATTCACGGGTTTGACGGCGTATTGACAGCCGTGCGGAAAGTACTTTCCGCATTAAGTGAGAATAAAGGTCACTTTCCATGGGAGTAAAGAGTTGCATTATGTGTCACTTTCCTATGTGGTCGTAGGAAAAATATGTTTCGCCATTACTCGTGACTGAGCACCTTCAGGGTCGCCTACCTTTCGAAACCATCTGCTGTCAGCTATGTTTGACATTTGTTCAAGACTGCTTCATTCACGTGGAACACTAATGCCCTTTTCCCAAGATTACTTCGAAATTTCCCTGTATGAACTTTGCTTCTGTATCCTCGGAGTTATATCTGTATCCCAAGCTCTTCTCATTTCTTTCTGCTGGGTATGGTTTGACATTCCGAATATTGTGTGTGTTTGGGGGAAAGGGGGTGAAAATCTCACTCCATAGACATTTTCAAACTTCAAACGGCGCTATATTTTGTCCGTGTATACACATGTGTATAAAACTACGCTTATTATGGCTGCCGAGTTGTCCGGATACATTAGGGGCGTAATTACATCGAGAGGAAATTGTTTTCGGGATTAATTTCCGTAGGGGATTTTCATTGAATTGCGCTATTAGAGATACCCGATATTCATGTCGGAAAGTGAGTCGAGAGTGGCCTATAACCCAAACAAGGTTATAATCGAATGAGAACCGTATGTCTTCGACCTTTGATAGAGTGTGCAAAACAGTCATCATCAATGGAATAACTTGATCGATAAAGATGATAAGTGAGAGAAAGATACAGAAAAAGGCGAATACGCGAGTTTTGTGACTGCTCAAAAGTGATAAGATCTTGATAATTCATCGAATTGTAATCAAACAATCATCATGGTTAATTTTCTTGATATACTCGAAAATAATATTGAGAAACAGATATAATGTGATTCATTCGTTAATCAATAAACCTGTCAGGGAAGTAACAGAAAGCATTGGAAATTAAGAATTTTGTCTCATTCACATACCCCATCAAATAGAGAACAAAAAGATTTGAATGTTATTTCGTCACCTCTTGATGAGTAAGAAACTATTGCTTACAAATGAATTTTCAGCGTATCTTGAGCAGTTATCTAGGCAGCAAAGTTAATTTATCTGAAAAAATTGTTCGATAGCATAGATAGAACACTGTTGACTACAAGGTTCTTTCCAGCAAAGTTTCAAGAGATTTCTTATAATTGGGAATCTTTTTTTCTGGGTTGATAACAGTTATGAATGCTTACCCCATTTTTTTCGCAAACTCCTCCAGCGTTTTTAAGGTCACCAGTCCAGGCCAGTCCGAGAGTACCCATTTCGAAATCACGATAGGTAAACATATACGCCAAACAGAATGCGTCATAGTCCTCCTCTGAAACAAAAATTGAAGTTGAAATCACTATTCTCAAATAAACAATATATATGCCTTTGAGGTGAG
Organism: Zygogramma bicolorata; assembly: GCA_032362365.1. Lineage (NCBI taxonomy): Eukaryota > Metazoa > Arthropoda > Insecta > Coleoptera > Chrysomelidae > Zygogramma > Zygogramma bicolorata. The sequence continues at coordinate 40,571 of JAVJAQ010003283.1, read as the reverse complement.
CGACACATAAGTGGAATCATCTTGCAGTGTAACATTCTGAGAAAATGGTTGAACATCAAATTTTACTACTATGTTGCCCACTCCTTGGTGAAATTCTGTAAACTCTGAAACTTGCCAAAGTTATACCCTCCGCATCATTGCCATACAAATTAAAGTATCTGTAACCAACTAAACTGCCTGATGCTATTATCATGGCTCTTGTGTCAACCTTCAGCAGAATGATCAGTGTTTTCAATTTGCGTGAAAATACACGAAATGCGTGTAATTTTGATGCATTGCGTGCCTTTTTTGTGTAATGGAAATATTCCTGTAATTTTGTGTTGAAATGCCTACATAAAAATCGTGTCATTCGATTCGAATTCCGAGGTTTTGTGTGACAACATTGTATTTTGACAAAGGAATATTGTGCATAGAACTATTTTTTGACTAGTTCTATGAGTTCTCTCAGTTCTATGCTCTTGATAATAATGTAGATCTACAAAATCCTAAAGAGAGAGATATAGATAAAGGAATACGTTTTGAATACAGTGGCAGCAGAAAACTTATTTACAAAACACGATGTTTATACATTTTTTTCTACTCAATGGTGAACGCTTCCGGATTTTTCATAAATAATGGGATATGTAACATTTGAACTGATAAATTCGAACTCATGACTACATTCAATTGTTGATTTGTCGTGAATTGACATTATATTTTTAGGAAATATATTGATCGAACGTTTGTGGATTCGTTCTTTATCTAGTTATTCCCATGAATGAACAACCTATTGTTTCCCTACTTGCTGTCATTCAGTGTCTCGTCAATTATTGAAAATGAGTGATACACCATCGGAAACAACAGCAGCAAATATAGCGGTAAATAATTTGCTGACAGAAAAATCAGAGGAGGAGTACGAATATAATAATAATAATAATAATAATAATAATAATAATAATAATAATAATAATAATAATATTTGATATTTATTCACATCATTAAATTATTAAATATAAACGCCATTCTTGTTCATTTCGAAAGTTTTGAAACTTTCAAACAATCGTCATTGGGGAAATTTTAGTACCCTGAATATAAAGAGAAATGTGGACATCAACAAAAACTCCAAATTACGTGCTCATCTGAAACGAAAATCGGATGAATATAAACAGCTGTCAGGATGATGCGAGTGGAAAAAATACAGTGCGCAACCCGGGGATGAGGCCAAGTACGCGCACTCGCGATTTATCGCACTCTGCTAACGCTTCGTGCTCACAATTTTTCGCTCGTGCTCAATAGTCTTCTCATTATCCTCATTCATTTTATAACTAATTATGAAAAAAAGGCGTTTCGACACTTCTGTCAATTTTGATAATAGCCACTTTATATTTCAAAATTTTAAACTTTTTTTAAATTCCACTCTCAAATGAAGTAATACATTCCTCGAAATTATGGTGAATCAGACATTTATATGGGTGCTTTCGAATTTTCTCCAAAACTCAAGGGATGAACTCAGCGACTTACGGACTGTCTGCTTCTGTTCGATCGGTCAGCAGGTTGGACCACCCCTTGACTATCGAAAAAAGGCGGGACCTTCTTTTTCGTATCGTATACTAGAATATTGAGGCCCGATTGCACCGCTCCAACTCAAAAGAGATTCAACTAAGCTTAGCTCAATCGGTAAGGAATAAGGAAGCTGATTGGCAAATCCATAGCAACAAAGCCTGGCTCAGATTAATCACAACTAAAGAAGAGCGGTGCAACGGTCCATAAATCACAAATTTCTACCCGACACCACCCAACTTTCCGACCTGTCACAGAGATCGTCAATGGAGCCGAAAAAATCTAGCGGGACACCGACCGGCGGCAATATTCCGAATTCCGCGGCAGAAGCTGCAGCTTCCCCCTTATTCCCCGCCCTCGGAACGGGAGGAAAAGCATTATCCGTCCGCCGTAATTGATTTAGCCGTTATGACGAGGACGTCGAGAAAAAATCACGGCCTCCCGCGCGAAAATTGCGCGCCTTTCCTCATTTCGACCGAATGAACAGGTTAGGCGTCGTCGTCGGGAAAAAACATGCCGACGTCGTTCATTTTTTATTTTTCGGGCGATGACGGCGTGAAATGAGCACCGGCAGCGACGTCGTCGAAGGGAAATTGAAAGAGACGTTTTCCACTAGGGTGAATGCAGTCCGGGTACGATCGGTAGGGGTATCGGCTTAAATCCGTGACGCAATGGAATTTCATACACAATCACAACCGCTTTCAAGAGGAGACAGGAGGTTGGAAAAGTACTTTATTCACAACCATATATGCAATGCTGTCATTACTAACGTCATTGAAGGTTGGAAAGTGTCACATTACACACCTCCACTTCCCGCCCTCATTTCATCTATTCTAGACTTTATCTGTCATTTATTGACTTCATCTGACATTTATTTATATTGGTGACAATTTTATACCCCGTAGTCACGGTATGAATATATCTACTGAGAAAACCGCGTTCTTGGCAATTTGTCGTTAAATGTAATATTTCAGATATGTTCAGAACGAAACAGAGAATTAATAATTTCAATCGAAATATGATGGTTGTAAATAAAATAGTATACAAACCTCGGAAGGAAGTTTCATTCCTGTCTCGAGATCATAGCTAACCTCGATGGTTTGCGTCTCGGTTAACTAACTGATCTCACGACAGGAATGAATCACTTCCCACATTGGTGTGTGATATACTATTGCTCGCAGTCATTGAGAAATGTGCTTGTTTCTAAACTACTTTCACTCGGAAGAAATAACTCGACCTCAATTGAAACCACACAACCACTTCGTCTTCCATTCAAAACGTCATTTTACTCAAAGGAATTCACGGAATATGGAGATCCCACCAAAGTTGTTATACAAAACCAGCTGATCCTGGCAAGATATAGCTACCACTCAATATCTTGGTACCAATCCTATTCAAGAACTAAAGCTTCCCCCACTGAAGATGAATGTTTTCACGGATATTTCGGGTATCAATCCGTGAGTGAGTTTATCAAGAACTTGAATAGATATCTCCATCAATACATCAGTTTAGCTGATCTATCACCCTACGAATAGACCAGGAAAAGACTGGTATTTAAACATAATCCTTTCACAATTTGGTCCGACTATTGATAAATTAATTCCGATTTCATCGGTCAAACAGGGGTTTTTCAAACTTCATGTGTTCGATTGAAGTTTCCTGAAATTACATTAATTCTCGAAATAACTTAAACATAATGCCTCCTTCACAAGCTCAATCGACCAAAATGCGTGCATTTCCATAATTTAAAAAAAATTGGTTTTGTACAAACGCTTTCGTGTATAATAATTGAAGATAAAATCCCTCGATCTGCGGTTTCGAGATCAAATTATTATACACTTACATTCAAAAAATCATGAATGTGCACATATAACTGATTAAACTTGGTGCATTCAGTACCTAATAGCCGATCAACCAGGGAAGCGCCTTTAAAACTTTCCGCAAATTTCTAACGGATTGTTATTGACTTCTTAGTCACAACGGTCAGCAGATAAATAGCTTCTTCTAAACTTCTTGAACAGCGTCATCTGGCACTAAAGTGGTTTATGCAAATTATTTTACATTCCTCAAATGGTATATACTCTCAGTTCCGTTACCAGATTAATCTCTACTCCAAAACTTTTTCTGTGAAATCTGCCTCTATTATTCAACTCGAATATGCCATCAGTATGATAGGGACTAGTGTCGTCTAAAGGGGCACTTGCACCCACCAGTGTTTGGAGGAAGCAAGGTTGAAGATCTTTTCCAATTCTATTCGAGAATAAAATCTGACTTGAAAGCATCCGTATGAATTGAAGGATTATTCTGAGAACGAAGTGGAATAATGTTCTCGATCCGTTTCAAAAAATTTTTCTGTACGGATGGAAAGGATTATTCTAGGTGCCTTCAACAAAAACCCATATAGAACTAGCAATACTCATGGAACAAATCGTGAATTTATATCCACGAAAGTATAATTGGACGAATGTCCGTCGAAATATAAAACCGGCCAATGGAACAGCTTTATTTTATGGATGTTCCGGATACTTTTACTTTTCCACTTTTTCCCGGAGCGGCGGATGAATTGTGCCAGGAATAATAAGTGGCCGGAATAAATCCACGGATTTACTGTGCGGTAGCTGCCGTACATCAATTGGCCATCTACGGAGGTCTTTATTGCAGGTCGGGTTGTAAAGAAACGGAAAAGATTTTTAATTCACAATTAATTGAAAATTAACTTTTTTTTTCAATTTGAATTTCAGGTTGAAAAGACCACCCATTCATCGAATTCTCCGAATCCACAATTCGGAATAAAAAGTACGTTCCTATTTACATTTACTTGTTGCTTCTTCCTTTTCAAAAGTTTTCAACAAATATCAAAGTAATCTCTATACATAATGTACATTAACAGTTTTAGAAATATTTCTAAATAATATTTTATTATAAAATTGACGTTCAATGAAGAATTGCTCTTCATGTGAGATACATCGTTGCTGACTCTTCTTTTTTCACATACTCAAGTTATTGTCTTGACAAAGGAAATAAACATTACCGAAAGCTCGACTAAATGACAAAGAGTTCTCTTTAACCTTGGCCCAATATCACATATTGACTGCATCCTCAAGATCATTATTATTATAAGTGGGCTAATGAGCAAACTCTTCGATATTTGTCAAGCTTTCGGTACTATTTGATACCTTCTTCAGGACAACTAAAATATGAAATAATATACAATAATGTATAAGTAATGATATGATGGAACACTTACTAACGTGAGAATGATGATGAAATCGGCAAAATATAGAAAGAAAAACATTAAGATGAAGTGACGTCATGGAATGGATGACAGTGATTTTGATTTGGCATTCATTAATCAGTTAGGAAAACTCTGAATAAGGGGTGATTTTATTTCATCTGACATTGTCATCTGTATTGTTGTTGACAGGATTAAAAAAATATAGTTGCATATTGAACAGGTGAATACACATAAAAGTCGAACTTTAACGGTAATCCTGTTAATATTTTAATGGCGCTTTAAACAATTTACTTGGTGTAAAATTTTAATATTGGACTGTGAACATATTTTTCGTCTGTGACATGTTATTTCACTTTACCAACGTTTTTAATACGACTAACCTCAAATACAGTAAGGTTCTTGTTACTGTTTATTCGATGTGATAACTTAAAATAATGATTTTGTAGCTTTTCCCTGAAGATGGTGATAAACATTATCGAAATATTGAAAAAACTGGTGTTATAAGAGTACACTTCCGTTCTGCTGTTTACCCAAAAAAAACTACAGTTTTGTTCTTAACTGGTCAGCAAAGACTTCCCCTCTAATATATATATTAATATAAAATCATTTTAAGAATTGTATGAATAGAGATGAATCATTTTCCGTTTTCAGTATTTCCATCCAAATATCCCATAGGAGACCCTATTAGAAAGTCTGCTCCAATATCTACATAATTTCCATTCGGAAGGGAACATCAATTTATAATTCGATAATAAAATTTTATGAACGGAATTATCCTATCCAACCCTCGATCCAGCCATGAAATTCTGCCAAAACGCCGAACTCTCAAACTTCTTAATCGCAAAGTCGATCCGCGACAACAAAGTAGCATTAAAATCGTAGTCCATTCGGAGATTTAGTCGCGAACAGAATTTACTGTCTTCGCATTAGCAAAGGTCGTAATTGTGAGAAGGTAGAGGTAAACATGGTGGCAACGAAATTACCTTGGAAACAGAACACAGTGATAACAAACACGATAATGTATATTGTTAGTGCGATGGTTAACAAAACCGAATATAAGATGACAAAAACGATGTAGAAAGTAAAAAATATGAAACAAAGTCCGGTCCGAAGGACCAATAATCTCGAAGTCATCAGAGGTATCTAGTCTTTCTTGATTGGTATCATTCAATTGAACAGATTTAGTTGTGGCATCGTTGAGCGTCAATGACCGGAGCAAACAACGTTACTACCATCGCCTTATTGAATGTCGTTGATGTTAGTGGAAATACATGGCTTAACGAACGTACTCATTTCTTATAAACGAAACAGAACGAAAGCAAACATGAAACCGTACGTTATACAACCGAAGATGAAAGGACAATAGCAGTAATGAAGGATATGATTCTGAAAATACAAATTTTCAGAGCACATCCGGTCCGAAGGACCAATAATTCTTCAGAGGCGATAACTTTCCTCGAGTGATATCATTTTATAGTTGTTTTTCTGTTGTAGCATCCTTGAGCCTCGATTCGTACGATTCAGAAACAGAAGAAATCATGCCTAATAATGTAATATTCGAATGAGCTTCGAATCTCAACTAATACTATGTCTGTCAATGGTAAATCGTGAGATTGTCCCTATTTTTTTTAACAACGTGGTAAAATCGACAGTTCATATTGGAAATAATGATAGAGTCTGCGTTATCATCGAATCATAAGTATTAATACTCTTTCACACAGGAAATCGAAAAAGTGTTGTTTCAATTACTTTTGAAAAAATCGTGGGTTAAGTGACCTTTTTGTTGAGGAGTAATGCAATCTAGTTCTGTTCTCCAAGTGAATAGTATCACTACTTTGGTTAGGGTTTGAAG
>JAVJAQ010003282.1:0-125636 GCA_032362365.1 Zygogramma bicolorata | reverse complement strand
TGGAATATGTCGAGCAAATAAAATTTTTCGGAATGATCTTCGACCGAAAACTGAATTGGAGAATACATATAAGAAATTTGAAATCTTCCTGTCAGAATGGACTCAACCTCATGAAAACTTTAGCGAATAAGAGTTGGGGATCAGACTACACATGCTTGATGAGAATCTACAAGGCGCTGATAAGGTCCAAACTGGATTATGGATGTATAGTTTACAATTCAGCTAAAAGTTCAATTCTGAGAGAACTCGAAACTATTCACAACTCTGCAATCAGAATTGCCACTGGGGCATTTTGTTCCAGCCCTACGGCTAGTCTACTCTGTGAAACCGGGGAACCCTCATTAAATTATAGAAGGCAATATCTGAGTCTCAGTTACGCAGCAACTATTTTCACGGATCAAAACAATCCAGTTCGTCAAAATGTGTTCTCCGACCGGTTCAAAGAAACATATATTCAAAAGGAAAAAATAGATCTTCCATTTTATGAACGATTGAACCGATACCTCAACGTGCTCCACTTTCAGTTACCAACCATGTACCCGAGCAAAATAACTACACCCCCACCATGGATAGTAAAGTTGCCAGAAAGTGATACAACACTCACTCGTTTCAACAAAGCCGAGACGAACAAAACGATAATCAAGAAAAACTTTCAACAAATATTGGGCACCTTTCAAGACTACAACCACATATATACAGATGCTTCAAAAACAGAAAGAGGAACCGCGTCTGGATACAGTTCATGTTATAAGTTGCCAAAAGCATCTTCAGTTTTCTCTGGAGAATTATTTGCTATCCTCAAAGCCTTGGAGTTCACTGGTACTCTTGCTGGTGAAAAAACAGTTATAATCACAGATTCCCTCAGCGCAGTGACTGCCATATCCCAACTCTACCCTACCCACCCTATCCTTCTCCTTATCAAAATAGAACTGCAAAATCTTCAACAACTGAAAAAAACTATTCGTTTTGTTTGGGTTCCATCTCACATGGGCATAGAAGGAAATGAAATAGTAGATCGACTATCCAAAGATGCAACTGACATGGAAGAACTTGTACCCATAACACCAGCTATTAAGTCCGATCTCAAACAAGGGTTCAGAGAGCTGATCACCAACGCATGACAGGCTGAATGGAACTCTTCCGAATCAAAATAAGCCGAGGTGAAAAAGTCCGTATCACCACGGAAGACAATACCTCCGAGAAGAAAGCAACAAACCATAGTTACAAGACTGCGTCTCGGACACACCCGTATCACCCATATCCACCTAATTGAAAAAACTCCTGCACCATTTTGTGAACTATGTCAGTGCCAATTGACAGTGAAACACATTCTACTCGAGTGCCTAACCTACCACCAACATAGAAGACAACACAGTTTCCCACCAACCCTAAGTGAAATTCTGAAGGATGGCTGCGACACTCACAAACTCATGAGCTATCTCACCGATATTGGATTAGTCGATAAAATTTCAATTATTTATTGTATTAATTATGTAATGTAACAAGCCGTCTCTAATAACCTTAAGGGTTGAAGGGACAATAAACAACTTGAAAAAAAAAAAAGGTGATTGGCATGATAACCTTGTCTGCGATTCCATCAGTTATATCTCAGTTCGTTTCATCGGAAGTAGGTCGAGTCCCAGAATATTTTATTGAAATGTGAAATCTTGGTGAACAACAATTGGAAGTGAAATGGTTTATCGAAATGTTTGTTGTGAAGAGTGTGGGTTCTTCTCGGATATTTTTTTCAAAGTAAGTTAGAATGATTTGTATTTTAAGAAAATAATTATCTTTAACTTCATTTGGAATCATGAATATTTCTCATCTATTGCCTTATAACTTGTTATGGAATTTCTGTTTCAATAAATTTTCACACAATTCACTTTTTACGAAATATTTTCGTGTGATTTTTTTCGGGTATAGGTCGACTCCCAGAATATTTTATTGAAATGTGGATTCGTAAGTTATTCGTGAATGATCTGTATTTTATGAAAAAAATTATATTAACTTCATTTGGAATCATGAATATTTCTCATCTATTGCCTCATAACTTGTTATGTAATATCTGTTTCATTTCCACATAATGAACTTTTACGAAAAATTTTCAAAGACAATCATTATAAAAATTTTTTCGAGAAATTTTAGAGAAACAATATGAATTGTTTCGGAAAACCTGATTGTTTTTTTCAAGAAAACTGTATTGGTTTCCGACTAAGGAAATTGAGGTACCATGTCTTGGAGGGTAAAAAAAAACATTTACATTTTGTGAGTTTTATAATCAACAAAGATACATACAACAGTGTTATAAATGAAAAACAATTATACATTTTGTTGTTTTACAACATTCAAAGTTTCCTTTATTACCGCTGGTAGTTTCTTGCCAATCATAGCTGATTCATCCAGACCTTTCGTATTGAATCAGATTTTTCACAATATTTTTCGAACGTTTCCAATAATTCCGTACGCATATCACTTTTTTCACTCAAAATTTTATCATTTCCTTCAAGCACTTTCTTCATCTTGTCAAAATACTGCTGACAGTTCGATTGTTCACGTTCGTAGTCTTCGTTGGTTGAGGGCTCCTCCATTGGAACATCTACCACATTCGGGAATTTCGATGCAAGCGAAATTATTTGGTCCACAACTTTTATCATTCTTCTTGTATTCTCCAACTTCTTGTTGTATTCATTTAGTTTCATCATCAACCTTGGACGTTTTTTAAGTTTCCGTTTCAAAAAGGTATCACTTTTGGTAATGAATTCCTCCACAAGGTCGCCATATTCAGTAGGGCAATTCTCGTCGATAGTTTCATTACTTGATTCATAAATTGGGGTAGAACAATTCATCGGCTTTAGGTTGCTGAATGATCCACTAATGATTTGAATCGAACTGTCACTATTGAATGATTGATTAAACTCGTCAAAGACTTTCCACGATTGACTTTCATTTTGAAACTGTTGTTTGTACCTTTGTTACTACAAAACTAACTATATTCGAGCTCGATGTTTAGTTTATATAAGAATAAGCAGTCCGCTAATTATCATTATGTATCTTCACCCAGTCTTGCAACATTTAATTAATTCTATCAGAAAAATATTTGCAACAGACACATTCTTATATGCGGGACAGATGTATTTATTCAAAGTAGTGGGCACAGGTGAAAGAACACACACACATCTTCACCTGCAATTTTTGCAACTGGAGATTTAATTACGGCAATTTCTACTCTAAGATATTCGCGCATTCTCATATGCGGGTTGTACCATCAGGGATAATAATGGAAGTATAGACGCATCAGGTGTGATCTCATGGCGTGATGAGCAGATGGATATTATTGATATGCAGGTGTCTGTTTGCTATATTTTCAGTGATTGCATCTAATTTTCAGTTATGCATGCATATTACTTACATATCAGCTAGATATTCGCAACAGGCGCATAGGCGGGTATTAATCAATAGAGATGCATTTTTGCTATATTTTTATTCTATTACATATAAGGCCAGGTGGATATTTAGGGTGAATATTTTTGCTATATTTTTATTCTATTACATATTAGTCCAGGTGAATATTCAGGGTGGTCATTTTTGCTATATTTTCATTCCATTACATATTAGTCCAGGTGTATAAGGGTGGTCATTTTTGCTATATTTTCATTCTATTACATATTACGCCAGGTGAATATCAGGGGCAGGTGTTCGATAATTACATATGAGGGTGCATTATAATTAGGTGCAGGTGCATACATCCCATCGATAATGGGTGCATATTAATTAGGGGCAGGTGTGAACTGAACCTGGCTCCGTTAATGCCTCATTTACACACTACCCTGATTGTGTCCCCTTTCATTTTTGGGCGTATGATACGCGTAGTTATCAAACCAAATGAGAAACAACACTCAAAAATAAATTTCTTTCATCTATAGTTTATTTCATGTGGGTAATCTTCAAAAGATATTTTTTTGTGTATATATAGCTTGAGGAAGGAGTAATCTGATATGATATGATATTGGAATAATTGATTTATTTAACGAATTCATAAAATTTTCTATACTCTTAAGCATTAGAAATTGGTCTATCCAGATAGACAAATTTTTCTCGGAGGGGGTGTATAGCATTTTCTTTTTTCATGCAGTATTTAATTCATATCAAATGCTATTTCTTTCAAGTTGGGGCTTACGTATGACATGTCAACTCATACCGTATTCAACTTACTGCACCTAATCATGCACAAAAGTGAGTTATACTCATACATTCCATTCAGTGACTATATAAACATCATATATATCAGAGTATTCATTTTCTTTTATCTGAACCACAATAATGCTCCACAAATCCCTTGAAAAAAAAAAAGGAATTAGTAGTGTTGTGAAAGATTTGTTGTTTATTACCTATTTTTAAGATACCATATCATCTTCTGATCACCATCTAGAGTACACAAAACTTTCATGAATGCTTTCTGCTACAGATTACATCATTAGTGGTATTCCTGTGAATTGAAAGAGGTTATTTTGCTTGAAGTGTATGTATAAGTGTTTATGTTATAGATAGTGTTCTATATTGTTATATTTACTCACCTGTTGCTGAAGAGTATGGCTACTCAAGTTTTCATGTATTTGTTAAATCTGTAAATATTTTTACTGTTGTATTTTATAATTTCAGGCTTTGGATCGTCTATTTGCGTTGGTGGTGAACTTGAGTGTTTTCAATCTGTCATCACAAAATAAACAATTGGATTGTCGACCTTGAATCAGCTGAAAGATACTTTCTTGCATATTCCGTGAGCCGAGCTGTTTAGTGTACGCTGTTCTCATCATTACTCTGAACTCGATGTGTTCGTTGTTACTCGACTCTATGAAACGTGAATTTCCAGGCATGCCATCTGAAGAGTTGGAAAAAAGTATTGTATTTTCAAATATAAGTCCTTCGTCATTAGGTAGACATTCTTGGCGTTGAAACGTTTTTCTTCACTCAAGAACATCTATATATACTAGTCAATGTTTCCTATTATAGTCTCTACTTGTTTGGACATATTTCTTTTGATGAAATTCAACCCACTTGGTATGACGTCACCGTATCGACGTGAAAAGCAGACTCAAGATGTGTGTCAGTTAGAATGCGCTGTATGTTGATTTTGAAACTTTTTTCAAAAATAAGTCCTTCGAGTGCCATTATGAGTTGAGGAGAAGGTTGAGACTTCCCTCTTGCCGGCGTGACTTCAGAGAGGCAAGTCATAAGCACTGACTTTCTTTTGAATATATCGTTTGAGAATATATTGAAGTATCTGGTTATGTAGCTGCTCATTTTTGTTTCTGTTGAGCACAAGATTTTCGTCTCAACCCGTGAGGGTTTTTTCGTTGGGGCCTGATTTATCCCTCTATTTTCTTGTCGAAGAGAAGATAATTCTTTTGATGAGTATCCTTTCGAGTCCGATGTCGAGAAGTCGAACTTGGGTGACATGAGGCCGTATTCAGCAGTCATTTCGTAACCGAACCGTAGCTACAGCCCTAACTCCGCCGAAGTAAGGCAGCCAGACCTGATGTAGTTTAGTTATACCGAAACGTTCAGCATGCAGGTGTCGTTGTAAAGCAGCTTTGGTTCCACTAACAGCAGCTGTTACGTTCGACTCCAGTCTAGTTGATCCAGAAGTACATCCCTGAATATTCACCGTTTAATACATCCACTCAACAAGTTCATTACCACCACTAGTGGACCATCTAAGGAAGAGCTGATTCCAAAGCTCTAGGTATCATTTTCATTTATTTCAGTCATTTGATATCGTAGAACATATTTGTTCAATTTTGTCCTGGATACTGGATATCGTTCCAGATTGTACATATACCGTTTCAGATTGTACATAGCTCATTGTATATTTCTATCTTTCCATTCAAGATACTAAAGTAATAAACTATTTTCGGGGATATTGACCTCCATTTCATAGAGCTGTCATTGTCATAATTTTTGATTTTCTAGGTTTCATAAAATCAAATTCTAGTGGCGCCTAACATTTTTTTTTATTTAGTTATCAATCGATATTTAGTTATGCTTAACTTGAACCCATGCCCAATGCCACTAGACGAAGAGCTGCTGTTTGCTGTGTGTGAAGTATATTTTATGCCACACCAAGAGGCTGCTTTCTTTCCCAAACTAGCGTAATTCGACTTGATTCGCTCCACGCAATCTTCTGAAATCAGCTTTATGACGATCTTCCAAAGACTCATTCTGAGAGTAGGCTATGTCGTGTCGGTAACAGACGGAATCCAAACCGTTAATACCCGTTTGACCGAGAGCTAACCTTTCCTGCAGCCGAGTTCCAGGACCACAGTACTGGTATCCAAGCAGATGTAATTCAAAAGGAAGTTTATTGATTACTGTTCACAATACCACCACCTTGTCGTTCGAAGGTTAGCATGATACTGAAAAATATGCTCAGAGTTACTGTGTATAAAGGGATTCAGCACCAGACGATGATATGTTGAGGTGAATCCAAAAGCGTTGGATGCATTTAACGAAACATTAGGCGCATACAACGAATCATTAGACACATTTTACGAATTTTCAGACGCATTCAACGAGGAGTTAGACGCATTCAACAAAGAGTTAGACGCATTCAATAAAGAGTTAGACGCACTCAACGAAGCTTTAGACGCATTTAACAAAAGCGTTAAATATATTTAACGAAACGTTGGATGGTTTTCACGCAGTTGAATGTGAGACACTATGGAGGTTACTCAGCAGAAAACTGCGTTACCTATAGAAAATGCGGATTTTTTTGAAGTGTTGAAAAAGAGCAAACACGGTGTTCTGTTACTCGAGCTATATTTTGCGCACTAGTGGATGTGCTGAAACCAATGCCAAGTTGAGTTCGTTATTCAGCCCTAAAGGCGCTAAGTTCAAGAATGTCTACGTGTTTCAATCGAAACATCAATTGCGGCAAGTATGCGTTGCTTTCCATTCGAAGACAATTTTGAAATAATCCAACCAGCTGAAGCACGAGAAAATTCCATCCTGTTTTTCGACGATTTGGTTTGCGATAAACAAAATTAAATTCGGGAATATTACGCCATGTGCCGACACAAGTCAATCGATGCCGCCTACCTTTTCCAGACCTATTCAAGAATACCAAAATAATTGATCCAAACAGGATGACTTGAATTCGAAACATGTGTTCGAAGAACATGTCCCACCTGATATCACCTACGACGGATTCAAGACAATGTGTTCGAAATGTTGGAACGAGAAACTTGGCCCTTTGATCATGGTCAAGGATTTCGATAGGAACAATGGCCGATATCGCATTGGATTTGACAAATTTATGCTTATAAAATTGCTGATTCTGAACTTAAACAAAAATAAATCAGTCAGCAAGAGGAGTTCGAAGGAAATACTTGGCACTGAAATTGGGCAAGTCTGAAGAAGATGAAGCTATTCGAAAATAATTCAAACCCATAACTGGACCGCCGAAACAAATTGCTGCATACTCATCACCAGAACGGAAATTCAAACCACCCTCACTGAGACCAATATTCAAATCGAAATATACCAAAATTGATGAAACGGAACCTGAAAAAAATCTCATCTGAATATTCGCGGAAGTTTGAAGGGTACTACCAAAAATAAATACAAGCATATCATCAGACCTCTCTTCCGACACCACACCACTGGTAGTGGCATTCCAATCGATAGTTTGACATTCAACGAAAAACCAGTTGAATATGTGTACTGGGATGATGTCAATGAGCTGATCGACAGGTTGAGACTTCTTATTACATCTGAATCGGCAGGTAAAACATATGTACATAATGAGATCGTGGCAATTATTGAGAAATTGAAGGAGTCTGGAGTCATCCAATGAATTTGAATGTTTCTTTTATAGTGCATCAGTCTCATTATGAGCATCAACAAGTTCGGTTACTCTGCCAAATTGGCATTCGACTCTGATGAAGAACCACAACTATTTTGTGATTGTTCAGGTACAGCCCTCCATTATACTCACGATGCAGACTTTTTGGAACCAAGTCATGTGAAGATATCAGTAGATGCTGAAGATGTGACCAATAAACAATATGTGAATATCTCTACAAATACCTTGATTGACCAAGTCAAAAGTGAAGTTGAGAAAAGGGAAACGCTTGTATCACTTTGTGTTTGGCGAAAACAGTACAAAAAACATGACCTAAACGTGAGAGGTGGAATCTTTCCAAGATCCATGTAGCACGTTGGGAGAAAAATAAAGAATACCAACGAAGAACTCGTTCAACACAAGAAGAGAATTACAGATAGAATAGACCACCTTCAACAAGATTTGGTTGAACTCATTCAAAATATTCAAGCTGCATTGGGTAAACACAGAAATGATATCGACATGCTGGACAAAGAGAAAAACCTTGATTAATCATATGAATAGAGCAACAATTCAGTGAAGGAGTGAAGCTAATTCAGGATCCACTGACCAAACATGATGAGGATATAATCTCAATGAAATTGAGATGAAAGCCACCCTCAAGAAAACAACCAGTGGCAGAATACGGTGGTAGTGGATGCAACATAATAATTCCAGTATAGTATCTACCATCGGAATGAAAGGACATTCAAAAGAGAGAATTCATTTGGTGAATGAGTTACTTAGGCCGGCTCCCAAGAACTTTCCACGCCGTCGAACCATAATCAAGGAGTTAGATGATTTGTGGCAAATGGCCTCGCCGATCTTCAAATTTACAAGTACATTCTGGTTGTTATCGATTCCTTCTCTGAATACCCATAGTCTGAACCGATCAAATGTAAAAATGCTGCAGACGTCACCAATGCAATGATCAAAATTTTCAAGAGTGGCGGACAACGTCCCAAAAATCTACAGTCAGATTTGGGAAAAGAGTTCTACAATTCTAATTTCCAAAATTCAATGTTGAAATACCACATCAATCATTATAGTACGTATACTGTGAAAACAACAGGAATTGCCGAACGTGTGATTCTAACTTTGAAAGAGGAACTCTTCAAACATTTCAGGTTGAATGGTTCCTTCGAATGGTTGGATATTGTACCTCAACTGGTGGAGAATTACAACAATCGCAAACATTGTACCATTAACTTGTGTGTTACGAGATCCAATTTTAAGCACGTTCTCCATAACGCATTTAATTTTATTAAAATTGCTACTTGACAAAAAAATTGAGAATGATATGGTTCGAATTTCGAAGGCCAAGCACATTCTCGAGGAAGGTTATATGCCCAATTGAACATGTGAGATATTCCGTGTGGCAAAAGTCAAAATTACCAACCCCACCACATACTTGTTGGATGAATTGAAGGGACTTTCAATCAGTGGGGCTTTTCACGAAAAAGACTTACAGAATGCAAAAAATCCTGATGTTTATTTGGTTCAGAAAGTCCTTAGAAAGAAAGGCAATAAGGCTAATGTGAAATGGTTGAGTTTGGACGAATCACACAACAGTTGGATTGATGCATCAAATCGTTTGTAAATGAATGGAAAACAAGCACGAATCCTCAGCTACATGAGGGCCTTTTCCCCTACCGGATGCACTTGATGAATGCTATAAACTCATTTGGATTTGTCGAATTTTGATCAGTCTTCAGCAATCATCTCTTCAGTTCTTAGTGAGTCCCCAACTTTTGATTAGGGATCATCCGATCACTTTGACTATAATTTCGAATTGGAACGTGTTTGCCGAATATATCAAGATGTCATCAAGTGTGAACGATTCTATAAACTCAATTCAGTGTTCAACTTTGGTGCAAATTTATTCAACTTGCATTGTGGTCTTAGTCCTGCACAAGGTTTCAAACCAGCTATCAAGTTGATATATTCGATGAATGCTGATTGTCAAATGTCCTTCAATGCCTACGAATGGGGCGTATTCATCAGTTTGCTGAGCAGATTATCATGTGACACTCCTGCTGACAACATCCATATTACTCTGAAGTGCAGTGAGGAAAATGAATTATGTGTGATATCCGAACACATTGAAATATTTTATTTGTTGAAGAGTGATGTATATTGGACTCTCCTATTACCAAAAAATTTATAATGTCAAAACTGAAATTTCCTGAATATTATCATCATTTTATGCAAACAGCTGCCAATATTTCAGCTGCCAAAATTTCCAAGCGGTGTACGTCTGGTTCAGATGAAAGTATTATTTATGCTCTCTGTGAGTTATATACTAGTTGTGAATGCTATTGCATGCGAGAATGTATGTATTTTCTGAGAGATAAAGTGTTAACTGATATGGATGAAAAGAAAATGTTTAAATATATTATGAAGAACATGTCGACTTCATTTCGGTTGTGATATGTGCTGCAACAGGTATGGAGGTGAAAGCAAGAATGCAAGTGATTCCTGACAGAAGATTTGTCACATATTTGGATAGACTTGAAACTTTTCGTGATTGGAAGTTTGAATTTCCAAAAGATGATGTAGTTGTGTTCCAAAATATCACACATTGAGTGATTCAGGTGGGAGGTTGGAAATCATTTCCTGATCGACCACCTTAGATAGCAACCTGAATGCTCATTTTTTGATGAGGAGGGGGAGTATATAAGACGAAAAAGACGACCTATCTACTGCGGCCTCGAAGTGAAAGAATGGATGCCTGAAAATGGAGTTTGGACTCAGCATGAAATTCATCGTGATAAATGTGAATTTTGGAAACTGAATAATCCGAATTTTCAACTCAAAAATTTCACAAACATAGATTACAGAAGTACTCGTAAAATCTGTTCGGGAAATAAAATGAATGTGGTGTTCATGCCTCGTAAATACTTAGCTTGTTGTGTTGATTGTTCAATAACATTTGAAGGTTCTTCGATATGAACATCTATTGCATCTTTTCTGAGAATTTTGTTTCATAAATCCATCTCTGTTTGTTTTCCATTATACATTTCATGAGGTTTCTGAATATATTTCATCCCCTCGAAAGGGATCTGGTTGTTGAAAAACAAAAGATATGATTGTTGACGAATTTGAAATAAGAGTATGCTTCAATGCCAGCAATTCAGAAATAGTAGCATTTTGAATGATAGTTCCAAATGTAAAATTGAATGTCAAACTTGAAGAATGTCTTGTATTTTTCTTATTTCCAGATTCTATTCACGTACTCAGCGAGCGACATCTTCTCCTATGAACGTATGCGATCGCAATTCAGAAATGATGATTTTGTCGAGATTCATAAGGCCTATAGCGATTTCTACTCCAGCTATATTGGAACAATGAGAAAGCAACCTCTGTTTGAGTATGTATCATTCAAACTCGAAGCTAGTTTTGTTATAGACGTTTCCAAAATGGATGCATTTGTGAAATCAAGTATAATTCACGTGAAACATAACATTGAAGTAAAAAATGGGTTTCTGTCCAACACACGTGCCTATTGCATCATAATACATGATTGTCTAATGAAACACCTACCCTTGAGTGAGATTATTCGAAATTTATCTCAAAAATATTCTGATTGAGATTCTTAGTTGTGCAGGTGACTCTGACGATGAAGCTTGTAGTAGTAGTTATTCAATGTTTTGAGTGCTGTGTTCTACCCCGAAGAAATTGCCATGAGCTGATATCAATTTTCAAATTTCATGTCTTGATGGTCACAGTGGCTAACAGATATCATAACCAATTTCCACGTTTCCGATCATGGTGATCACAGCGGTTAACAGATACCATTATCATTACTCAAATTTATAGAGGTCGTAGTTGCAGTGGTCAACTGATATCATAATGAATTATTACAATCAACATTTGCGTCCGAGGAGAAAACAACTAGGCGCCAACAACCACACTCTCCACACGGTCACCGACCGGAAGACGCACGGTTCGTGGTGACCTGCATCCACCGAAGGACCATTTCCTGACTGTTTTTCTTTTTGTTGATGAGGGCCCTTCAGACATTTGGTATATTTTGAGAGTCGTCTCTTTCGTTTATTTCTCCATGTTTTTTTTATCTCGATGGCTTCCCTAATTTGGCGTGTTCTGAAATGGTTCACCTGCGCTATTTGCTTTGCTGCCTCGAAATTTATTTTGTGACCCGTCTGGTGGTGGTGTTGAAAGAGGGCCACCATCTCAGTTGGCATTTTCAAGAATTTTACTGCTCATAAGGACAACACAAACATCTTCCGCCCTCACACAGACCCAAAACGTCATACACTACCGGCTCCGGGTCTGAGAAGGTTCATGGGCATTTTCGTTATCCCCGACTATTTTTGAGTACTTTCAGCATGGAGGGAAAAAATGAAAAATGGGTCCGAAAAGTCGGTAGAACATGATTTCATATACAGATTTAGTTCGAGGATTTCAATTCAGAGGGCGTGTAGAATATATATGTATATAGTATATAATTATACAGGAACGCTCTGGTACCCACAACATGTTATCGACGTTGTTGATCCCAAGATTTGGCAACACTGTAGAAAGTGAGTAGCTCTACTGCATCGGTGATGGAAGATCTGATATTGGAATTCATTTGAGTGTACATGGGTAGACTTCAGATCAACTCCGAAAAAGAATGCCGCAATGATTAAAAAACAATTCCTTTTGAACAGGACACGTCCGATCAGTTAGCAACTTCCTATATAACACGAATCTTATTATTAAAAAAAATACAAGAACTGATCACTCTACTGCATTGGTGACAGAAGGTCTATTACCAAATAGCGGATAGTGGAATATTTCAACATCACCTATTAGTTTCATTTCATTATAAAGTACAAGAGGTGAACATAATTTTCATTACTGGAAATGAAATATTACAAAAAAACTCAATTTATTCACTTTTTATTCACACGTACGTCTTACCCTGTCCTGTTAGACCCTTACTGGTGATATATTTTTCAGTACGTGATATTGGTTTTTTGCTGTTATACGTTTAGATTTCGGACCGCCCTGGAAAGGTTCCTCAATGCTGTGGGTCTGATAACGGCGGACGAATATTTATTTTTTCATCTAGTATTTACAAATCATTCATTGAAGCGGAGAAAGTACGATTATGAACAAAAGTGAACTGATTTTTCATGAGCTCCTCATTATAAACCCTTGCTTTTCCATATATTTTGGGGGATAACTTCAAATCTGATTCGAGAAATATGTACTTGTCCTTTATTTCACAGACATAGTCTTTTCAAATCTGTCGAAATTAACAGTTTCTGGACAGTATTTCATAATTGGATCCAATCAACGTATCTGGAGTCAAGCATCTATAATTTGATTTGAATCCGTTATTCGAACAATTTTGAAATGAACCCCTCAAAATGATACCATTCAATACTGAAAGAGATGTATATTAAGTCGAATTGGAAAAAAAATTAAAAGAATGTTTAAGCACTTTCATTAGAAACATAGTTCTACCTTCTCCTTCACACTTTCTAACGGGGCAAGATATCGACTTCAAATGAAGTATATGCGAAAAGATAATACACACCAATGACGTAATCTTTTCCCAAATTGTGTCATCGTTTGGAAGGTATCCGAGTTTTCAATTCATTTTTTTTATTCATTATCGTTCTTATATTAACTTAATGCGTCTGTCTTGAATCAAATTTTGTTTTTTATGGGAAAAAAATCACTTTAATTGTTTCATATATACTTCATAAGTAGGTGCAGAAATAAATATCAATTACAAGTAGTTTATATGTTTTAGTTTCAACATATTGAGGAACGAACAAGCCGTTCCAAAGTGATGAAAATTTGATTGACATTTGAATATTTTCCTAATGAATGTTTCTGTGTTTTTTATTTGAATTTCAACACCATGAATAATTTTTGGGAAAGGATTATTGTGAAAACCTCTTCATCATGTATTGTTACTGAAAAAGATCTATCAGATGAGAATAATCAGGTTTAGTGGCGGAATAGTAATCACATACCGAGGCGGAAAGTAAATCAGTTCCTTCGCCGAAGTTTTTATATTATTCTTTTTTTAATCATTCGAAAAAATGTTATGCAATGAACAAGAAATAAATATTTGCAAGGATAATTGAAATGAATTTTGTGTATCAAGTAGGCATTCCATATCGACACATTTGATGAAGCTTTCAACACATGTCGTAATTGTCATTCTTTGTGAAGGTCAATTGCTTACGTAGAGGTTGAAATATGTTTCACATTTTTGCCTCGTTTCTTCTTCTTCTATTTCTTTATTTAACGTCAGCCTATTTCCGCTACCAAAGCCAATCACCGACGCCGGTGAGCACACTTCCCCCAACCGGAAATTTTGCCGAACCCTCTGGTATTCCAACAAGAGGTAGGGATCTTTAACGAGCCCAACATCCATGGACTCGGGACCGACGGCTTTACGTCCCCTCCGAATGACGGTATATTCTCAATATATCTTGTGCTCGTTGATATATTATCTGCGAGCTATGATATGCTTTTTCGCTGCAGCTGTACGGGCTTTCGACACGGTATTTCCCTGCATGGTCACCCATCCAGGTACTAACCGCGCTCGGCGTTGTTCAACTTCAGATATCGAAAGACTGTCAGTCAACCTGAAGAGCTGGGCCATGCCCTTACTTTGCTTCGTTTCAATGAATGTGTTTGGCAGGCCAATCATTATCATATCTCAATTATGATTTATGAGGATTACTGCAAATAGACAGCGGTTAGATCACGAACTGACATATCAACGGCAATGAAAAAAAAGACTGGCCTTGAGCGATGGAGTGCGCTGGATCTTGTACTCGAGAAGATGGCTAATAAAACGGTAGCGTACTATTTCTGGAAACTAATGCCGTAGTTATTGAAGAGGTTTAGTGTTTTCAAAAAAGAAATTACGTATCTATATATTTCCTGTCCTTTTGGTACTGCGATAGTGAGTAATAACTGTGATTTCGTGTCAAATAGCTCGTTTTGTATAACTGCATTGGTGCATGTGTTCACGTTAAGGGGAACCTGAACACATGAACTCCGATGAGCAGAATGACGTTTCAAATAGAAGAAGGCGAGGTTGGAGATGTTTTTACCACCTTGCTTTCTTCTGTGTGAACAATTGGTCACTCTCCAAGCTGATTGTGGTTAGAATTGATGATATCATCGGAAAAATATGCTTCGATTGAGGTCGCATGAGGAAAAGGAGTTTATTTTTGAATGTATGAAAAACTTTATACCTGACGAAAAAGTCTGCTTTATCAAAAGTGCCCATACCTCTGTTTAATTAACTTTTATATCTACATGGTGGTTCAGAAAATGGATTTTACTAAAAAAAAAATGAACAATATTGAACTGAATCAAACATTCCATTGTGAACAATGAAATAGTAAAATACAACTATTTCGAAAAATTGCTTTTCTCAAAAATAGTCCCTTGAATCAAAAGTTTGCCCAATAGATTGAACTAGTACTGAAAATCCAATTGAACGGCAATTCGCGAGAGAAATAAAAAATACTGTTTCTTCACTAAAACTATTGCCTTCGCTGTTTTTTACAGTTCCTCGAAATAAAATACATGTGATCATTGTCATGGCGATTCGCATAAATGAACGAGTGTTGAATAGGTAAATAAAGGGCGGTTCATATAATTGAATACGTGAACCGACACATTTACTCAGTGTATTTTGAAATCTGAAAGGATCCAAGTCTGAAGGAATAGATATGATTCAGCCCGGTAAGCCTACCTCATAACCAATCATTCTCAAACATTCACTATTGAACTCCATACCGATGAATGAATCAGACAATTGATAAGAGGAATTATTTAATACAGATATGACATACACCTGACGTTATCAAGCCCATAATCATGGCTACACCGCTGGGAGCGAGAACGTCGGTCTGATAGCCATGAGTTGATATATTGGTCTGGAAAGGCGTTTGACTATTGTGGGATTGAGGGAGACCTATGGATGTAGCGAATATATATATATATATATATATATATATATATATATATATATATATATATATATATATATATATATATATATATATATATATATATATATATATATATGAAAGATATTCAACAAACATTATCTAATCCAGAAAGTGAATCCAATTCAATACTCTTTCTTCAACAAGTTGCCAAAATGTTGTCCCTTCACTAACCGACAATATCCTGAACGTAGCTGAAACTCGTTTTGAACATTCCTGATTACTTCGCCGGAAATTAGCCTACACTCCTGTCTTATTCGTTCTTTTGAATCTTCAATATTTGCCGGTTTGCTCTCAAAAACTCTGCTCTTCAAGTAACCCCGTAAAAAAAGTCCAGAGGTGTTAAATCCGGAGACCTAGGTGAACATTCATAGGGTCCTCTTTTCTACCAATCCATCTGCCTGGAAATACATCATTCAGGTTCTCACGGACAGGTCTTGCAAAATGAGGAGGCGCGGCATCCTGTTGAAACCAGATGTTTTTATTCGGGACGTCAACTTCTATAGGACAGGGAACAAAAAAGCCAAATTCAAAACTAGGTCCTCCTGCAAGAATTATGAATATCTTGCTACAGTAAGAAAATCGGTCCTATAACTTGATCACCAACAATCCCTGCCCAAAATGTGACTTTTTCATGATGAGTGTGGCCTTCGCTCATCCACTGTGACAATTTTGACGATTCACCACACCATTGAACATAAACGTTGATTCGTCAGAAAATAGAACATTTCCTTTCTGTACAACATTCCTGTCTGGTAGATTCATCATTCGTTCGCAAAACTGGAGTCTTCTATCTGGATCATCTTCGGTGAGTTCCTGGAGGATTGTTATTTTATATGGATGATATTTTTCAGCTTTAAAAACTCTTGCCACTGAATACTGGCTAATTTCGAGTTCCCTAGCTATCTGCCTGGAGGGGACATGGGGATTTTCATCGAAAGAGAGAACATTTATTTTGATCTCTTCCCTGAGCGCACTCCGACGATGATGATAACTTGATTTTGTGTTCTTGTCCTATCTCCGTAGCCAATCATCATGAGACTTTCAATCTTATGTGTTTCAGTTAAGTACGGCATTTTACTAATGGCGAACAACGAACTGTGAAACGACCAACAGTTTTCGTGCACAAATATGATTGGAATGCGATACTACTCTCCTTACTTTTTTTTGATAAATTTTTTATGACAATGTCACTGTCAGGTATCCCTGAAATTCTAAGCATTTATTGACGAAAGACTTTTGAATTGAATTCTTTCTTTGAATAAGATAATTGTTACCCCTACCTGTGAGGAGAGGATGACAATCAGACTTTCACCAAGTGGGGATAACACAAAATTGTTCAACAAAGTTACCACACTAGCTTTTGAACAGTGGAGATGGGAGTAGGTCTTTGATTCAGGGTAGAGGTGGTTGAAAATTTGAAACGAATTCGATTGGAAATAACTTTAATGGCCCCCTCAATATAAGTTCGAACTTAAGACGCTAGAGTTGAGCGACTTGGCTATTATCCTTAAAACCATAAGGCCAACACCAGGACGTACAGGCTGTGATAAGATGACAGATGACAATTATAAACTCTAAACTGCCAGGAGCAAGGTTAAATTTTATATGTTATTGTTTTTGATATTTAGGAATTTAATAAAATGGTTTGGATGCTGATAACTGAATTTAGCAGACCATGCAAGCTCTAGCTTTCTCTACTAAATACTATGTACACTGAATCTAACCTACAGTGCCTGTCTAGAACTGTTATGTATATAGCAAATTTAGGTTTATTTTGAAAATGTTAAAATGGCAACACTGCGCAACGCCGATATGCAGGTAGCAACGGCCAGCTAGTGAGTGTGAAAAAGAACTTGCAAGAGTAACAGTCGTACCGTTAGATTGTGTATCATTTCAATAAATAAAATACATACAGTCCACTTCAAAGCAATAAATACCAATCAAACAAGTGTATCTCTTATCAAATCCAACATCGTCCAGTCGAATCGAATGATATTATGTGAATAAGTACAAACTGAATTCGAAGAAAACCAATTGTGCTGAGCGTCGAAACTGTAGCAGGTACCTACCTACATAGCGAGGGGGAACGAGTGCAGCCGACCAACCCAAACCGTCTATCTAAACAGGAGCGAAGCGAACAAATCTCTAGCTGGGCGATTGGAATCTCGAGGAAGAATAGACATTTTAGCCGGTTATCGGTTATCACGCCGCAAATACATGTGAGTCCATTCTGATTTTCCGATTTATCCTGGTACTTTACCTATTATTCTTCAATCTCTGTACGCCTGTTTATAGATATTCATTATAAAAATGAGTCAAGACGAAAAAATAACTCTCAATCGTAAACGTGGGTATATAAAAGGCCGTCAAACTTTATTCAAAAATTATTTGTTAGAGCTAAAACAGCAAATTTCTAGTGGAAGTATCGAGACACTGGATCGAAAGGTTATTTTAGGTATAGAAGGTCGACTAGAGAAAAACGTAAATTTAATTAACGAATTTAATCATCATCAAAGTGCCCTCGAAGCATTGTGCGACGATGCCGAACAAATATTGAAAGAACAGAGTGACTTTGAGGATGAATATCATGAAGTAAATTCAGAAGTTAGTTGATAATAGAAAAATATTATGCAGCAATACTAGCACAGGATGAAAATGTGAAAACTCCAAGTCCCTCTAACAAAGTTAATTTAGTGCAAGGTATAAAGCTACCGCAAATTGATTTACCAAAATTCGCGGGTTACTTTGATAATTGGTTAGAATTCCGAGATACTTATGAAGCCTTAATACACTTAAACGACGATAAATCAAAAATTCAAAAGTTTCATTATTTACGTTTGGCTTTGACTTCAGGGGCGGCTCAGGTGATTCGCACTATTGAATTTGCAGCTGATAGTTATGATTTAGCCTGGGACACTTTATGTGATCGTTATGACAACCGGAACATATTGGTGCACAATCACGTTAAAGCTATTTTCGACCTACCTAGTTTAGTGTGTGAATCAGCATTTGAATTGCAGAAAATGCTAGATGCTATATCTAAACACGTCCGTTCGTTGCAATCGTTGAATCAACCGACAGAATATTGGGATACTCTTCTCATTTATATATGGGAGGAGTGGAGAACTAATAGTATGGTGGTAAATGCTAGAAAACAGGAAGCGATTGCATCTGATAGTACGAGGAGTTCAGGTGTAGCTAGCAATTTACCCTCCTCAGATGATTCCAAACGGTTTATAAAACAAAGGGCTGACTTGTTGAAAACCTTGGAGATATCTAAGCCACAAAAATTGAATGAGGTGAAAAATGTTAAATCTCAAAATAATTCAAAAAACGTATTCACGACAATAACAGCTACCTGCCTCCTCTGCAAAAACGCCCATTTCTTTCAGAACTGCCCTGAATTCTTAAAACTCAATGTGAAAGAAAGAATCGATAAGGTGAAACAACTCAAACTCTGTTTTAATTGCTTGAGAAAAAACCACACAACGAATACTTGTCGTGCAAGTTTGTGTAGAAAATGTAAATCTAAACATCATACCCTTTTGCACATAGAAAAATCTCAGTCTCTTGAAAACATAGTACTACCATTGAACGACGTACCGACAGATGCATCGCTAATACCACAGCCTTCTAATGCCGTCTTAACGTCACTTAATGATAATACCGTTTTATTACAAACAGCTCTGATCGAGGTAGTGACATCATCTGGGTCGTCACACATATGCCGAGCTCTCTTAGATGGAGCTAGTCAGAGTAACTTTATAACTAGTGAATGTTGTAATAGATTAGGTATAAATACAATAGAGAATCACTCTGCAATTTCTGGGATTGGACAGAACATTTCATATTTGAAATATAAATGCCAATTTCAAATCAATTCAGTCTATTCAGCCTTCAAAACGGATTTAACTTGCTTGGTTATCCCGTATATAAGTGGAAAATATTCATTTTATAATATTGATGTTTCGTCTTGGAATATACCAAATCATATTCGTTTAGCAGACCCTACATTCAGTGAACCTGGCGTTATAGATATACTTATTGGAGGCGGCCTGTATCTTAATCTTCTGTGTATAGGACAAATATCGTTGGGGTCTAATCTTCCTACACTGCAAAAAACCAAATTTGGCTGGGTGTTAGGTGGAAATAAGCCAGCCCATACGCGATTACCAATAAATCACTGTCATTTCAGTAATACATTGAATATTCGATCCCAACTTGCTAAATTCTGGGAGATAGAGGAACCTCCGCGAAACACTCTAATCCTTTCTACGGATGAGCTGGAGTGCGAAAATATCTTTGAGAAAACTACAAAACGTGATAAGAATGGTCGGTTCATTGTGCAGATCCCTTTAAAAGATTCACCGACGATTCTAGGGGACTTTAAACATAAAGCTATGAATAGATTTCGGTCCTTAGGAAGTAAGTTGTTGAAGAACCCCAATTTGAAAATTTCGTATAACAATTTTCCCGAGGAGTACCATGCGTTGGGGCATATGGTACTTTTAAGTGAAACCGAAGAGAATTCACCTATTTCGTATTATTTTCCACACCATGCTGTTATAAACGAAACTAGTCAAACAACGAAATTAAGAGTAGTCTTTGACGGATCGGCTAAGTCTGATTCAAATATTTCTATTAACGATATTCAATATATCGGCCCTACTATCTAAACTGACTTGATATCATTGGTATTGAGATTTCGCCAGTATAAAATCGTGATTAGCGCGGATATTACGGAAATGTACCGCCAAATATTAATAGATCCAAACCAAAGGTCATTGCAGAGAATTATCTGGCGCTCAGAACCTACGCAAAATATTCGGACTTATGAGTTACAGACCGTTACATACGGTACCGCGTCTGCACCATATCTGGCAGTACGTTGTCTTAAAGAACTTGGCTCAGATAATATTCAAGTTTATCCACAGGCTGCAAGGGTCATTTTAAATCACTTTTACATGGATGATTTACAGATACGATTGATGAAGCAGTAAGCCTATGTAAGGATGTTACGTCTGTTTTGAAAACAGCGGGGTTTGAACTCCAGAAATGGGCCTCTAATAGCGAACAGGTTATTGACGTTATCAAATCTGAAAATATGAATGTGAGATCAAATCTTCCGAAGATAGGAGAGAAAGATAAAACAAAAACATTAGGGTTGTACTGGTCCTGTTCTGATGACAACCTAATGTATAATATTAATATTCAATCGAATTCAACCGTAGTAACAAAACGAACAATCTTGTCAGAAATAAGTCAAATTTTTGACCCATTAGGCTTATTGAGTCCGTGCATTATGATTGCAAAAATTATTATCAAATTATTGTGGATGAAAAAACTTTCTTGGGATGAATCTCTGCTGTCGGATCTAGATTCAAAATGGCGAATTTTCAAATCGCAACTCTTGAAACTCAATGATTTGAAAATCCCACGACGCGTTACTATATCTGACCATATTCTCATTGAAATTCATGGGTTTGCGGATGCATCTTTGGAAGGCTATGGTGCATGCGCATATATCCGTTCTGTCGGTAGTGACGGAACAATTCAAGTAAGTTCACTATTCTCAAAAGGTAAGGTAGCTCCCGTGAAAATTGAATCGATTCCAAGATTGGAACTCTGCGCAGCTCAAATTATTGATAAATTGAAAATATCCATGACCCTAGAGGTTGACGAATACTATTTTGGAGCGATTCTACGATATGCTTGTCCTGGATAGCAACACCTCCTAATCTACTTCAGACCTTTGTTGGAAATCGTGTTTCGAAAATTCAAACCCTCAGTGAAATAGCAAATTGGCGTTATGTCAGGTCAGGTGACAACCCCGCTGATCTCTTGTCAAGGGGTGTGAGTCCTCAGGAGATTGGATATGCAAGACTTTGGTGGTTCGGTCCTACCTGGTTGTCCCAACCACAGGAGTCTTGGCCAGAATCACATTTCCAAGTACAGCCAGATTTACCTGAATTGAAACCCGAAAGGATCGTTCTGAAGGTAGAACATAGTGATAGGTTTCCCTTCAATCGATTTTCCTCATTAAACAAGTTAAAAAGAGTTGTAGGATACTGTCTGAGGTTCAAAATGAATTGTTAATCTAAAATACGGACGAATGGTCCTTCAACTGGCAATGAATTGAAAAAAGCATTACTTTAGTACGAGCCTCACAAGCTGAATGTTTCGCAGATGAGATGAAAATTATCAAAAATAAAGGGAATATTAGATCTAAGAGTAATATTTTTGGCCTGAATCCATTTATAGACCCGTCGGGTGTGCTTCGCGTTGGAGGTAGACTGCAACTTTCAGCTTATAGTTACGAAAAGAAGCATCTAGCGTTGCTGTCAGGAAAACATCCTTTTACGAGACTGGTGTTCTTGGACGAACACTCGAAACTGCTACATGCAGGACCACAGTTACTTCTCGGCTCTATTAGAAATGAATATTGGCCCCTAGGGGGTAGAAACCTAGCACGGAAAATTGTGCATGAATGTGTTCGGTGTTTTCGGTGCAATCCAAAACAACAAGCACCCTTAATGGGAAGTCTACCAGCAGCTCGAGTGTCACCTGCGCCTCCCTTTCATACAGCCGGCGTAGATTTTGCGGGTCAATTTTCGATAAAAAATAGGGTTGGTAGAGGTAGTCAATCATCTAAATGTTACATAGCTTTTTTCATTTGTTTTGCAACGAAGGCAGTTCATTTAGAACTAGTGAGTGCCTTAACCACAGAAGCTTTCTTAGCGGCTTTCAAACGTTGTATTTCTAGAAGAGGCAAACCCCAAGATCTTTATTCCGATAATGGCACCAACTTTGTTGGGGCAAAGAACGAGTTAAAGGAATTTGGAGACTTTTTGCAGAATAACGCGGTTAGTTTATCTGAAAAAACTGCAAATGAAGGTGTTAATTGGTACTTCATACCGGCATTTTCGCCTCACTTCGGGGGCATTTGGGAAGCGGGAGTTGAATCCTGCAAGGGACATCTGGAAAGAGTTGTCGGGAACTCTTCTTCAACTTTTGAACAGTTTTATACAGTTCTTACGGAGATTGAATCCGTCCTTAATTCCCGACCACTTACTCCTATATCATCCGATCCCAGTGATTTTACCGCCCTAACTCCCTCACATTTCCTCATTGGAAGACCGCTGACCACGTTACCAGAACCCGACTTGACAACTATAAAGGAGTCTCGTTTGTCTCACTCCCAACAACTCCAACAACATTGCATAAATCAAGTTGCGTCAAAATCAACCCGTAACAACACCCCCTTTTCCTCAGAGAAGCTTTTTTTTTCGAAAAAAAAACTTTTACCATTCAACCTTGCAACAAACTGGACATAACATACTACATATATATTCAATTTATTCACTAATATCGCCTTCTACTTCGAGAGGGTGCGATTTAATGTCTTTGGCATGCCAAATACCACAAGATTTCCCCTTGTCATCGTCCAGCTCATAGGACCACGGCGAACAAATCCTTATAATTTTAGAGGGGCCCTTGAACCTTGGAGCTAACTTAGACGTGATTCTTCTGCTAGCATCAGAAATCATATAGTTTCGCCTCCATATCCGTTGGTTCAAAAGAAATTTATCGGGGCGTCGTCGGAGATTGTAGCGCTTGCTACTTTTCTCATAGGCCCTGATGAGTCGTTTCGACACATCCTCAAAAACTTCAGCCAATGCCTTCAATCAAACTACTACATCATATGCTGTAGTCAGTACCACACCATTCAAAAGATGTTCTTGTTTGCCCGAGAGGCTGGTCTCTCTGCCAAAATTTAGGAAATTCGGCGTAACTTGGGTTGTTTCATGTTTGGCCAGGTAACTGTTCCAGGTCCTGCGATTATCTGATGCGTATGCGGTCAGCATGGTTTATTCAATGACCCTATGCACTTACTCGACAGGATTTGCCTGCGCATGATAGTACGCAATGAATCCCATCTCAATCTCGTACTCGTCGCATAGTTGTCAGAATTGGTTACTCCGTAATTGAACGCCGGGGAGCCCCATAGATCGAAATTACGTGGCCTTCAGAAGTTTTGGCCACCATTTTGGCTGTTATTTACCGTAATGGATACAATAAAACAAACTCACTGAAAACATCACACACTGTAAAAATATAGGAGTACCCAGATGAAGTTCGAGGTAAGGGACCCACGATATCAATACTGACAATTTGCCACGGTCTTGTAGCTTGTGGAGAAGAACTCAACATGAGACCCGCTGCGACTATCTGCCCAGATTTCGTGCTAAGACATGTTGTACAACGTCGAATATACCGAGCCACACCTGTCTTCATTTATGGCCAATAGTATCGCTTACTAATTCTAGCCACGGTTTTGAAAATTCCAGCGTGTCCACAGGTAGGCGGATCGTGGTGTTGCCTAATGATCTCAAGTCGATCTTCCTTCGGTATAACCTTCAACCAGCCGTCGAAATCATCACGTAATTCCGGATAACGTTATTTTACCCGTTTAAAAAGTGCATTACCCGTGTAACGCCACAATGAAAATCTCTCTGGATTCTCCTCCACCTGACGTACCATCTTCGTGTACCACTTGTCTCGTTGAATTGTCTGGCAATCTGTCACCTCAGCCACCACAGAAGCGGCTGTAGAAAGAACGTCTGGGACAATGTGATCCTTCCCTTTCCGGTGGACAACTTCAAAGTTGTATTGTTGAAGCCGAAAGGCCCAACGTGCCAGTCTGCCAACCGGGTCCTTAAGAAAGTTGATCCACTTCAAGCTATCATGGTCAGTTGAAACTGTGAATTTCGTGCCTTCGAGGTACGGGCGCAGCTTTCCAATAGCGAATAGCACAGACGGACATTCTTTTTCTGTAGTACTGAATTTGCGTTCCGAGCTACTTAGTGATCTACTCAGGTAACAAACTCCGTTTTTCCCTTTCGGGTGTGGCTGTGATAAAAGTGTCTCAAGGCAATGATCAGACGCATCGGTTTGAACAACAAAAGGCAGCGAATAGTCTGGGCAGGACAGCATCGCGTTTCGTCACTTTATTCAGTGCACGAAAATCTACGCAGAAGCGGTATCGGCCATCAGGCTCCTTTACTTATAAGATAGGCGATGCCCACGGAGAGTTAGAAGGTTCTACTACCCCGTCTTTCAGCATCTGATCAAGTTCCTCCTGGACCTGTTTTATGAAATAGAAGATATTGGGTTGTAGCGCTGCCTGATTGGCGGCGAGTCCGTTTCAATAGTATGCTCGACAAGATTGCTACAACCCAATTTGTTGCCCATCTTAGCAGAACTATCACCCACCAACTTTGTCAATCGTTGCTTTTCAGAATTGGATAGCGTGTCGAACGAGTGGATCGTATTGACAGTGGGGGTAACACAGGCCTCTATGTTGTCCCGGAAGCAACACATATCCGAAAACAAATCAGGTATGATGGCCGTACGAATCCAGGAATTCATGCCAAGTATCAAGCTATGTGGTAGTGCAGGCACCACCAGCACATCTATCACCCTGACCATATCCCCCAATCTGATAGGCAATTATACTTCTCCCAAAATTTCACAACCTTGGCCATTCGCTACAGTACATTTCGGAATAATAGATTTCTGAAGAGAACACAATGTGCTCAGCTGATCCCATCCGAGAGCACCCAACACAGACCTTGTTGCTCCGGAATCAAGTAACCCTAAGAATTCCTTACCGAAAATGTCCACCCGAAGGTAAGGCCTATTATCGTTCTTCGCATGGGCAATGACGAAGTCAAATAATATTTTATTTTCGAGAGAAACGTCATGAATAATATCCGGATTTGGTTCTTCCGAGGCGTCTAACCGGATGTCTACCGTCTCGCAGAAAAATTTTTTTCTGGCAGTTGGGACAAGAACTTCATCAAGGCCACACCAAAAACAGAATTATTGCTTCGGTTTACTGCATTTACGGAAATGATGACCACAATTCCAGCAGATAGGAAGGCTAGGAACAGCATTGGATGTGGTTGGAGTACCCTGAGCAGCAGATATTGATTGAACATCATTAACGAGCGTACTTGACTGAATATGAGTATTGATTGTAGTTTGGGGATCCGAAAGAATGGGACCGGTCCTGATGGAGCAAACCGGATTGGCCGATGATGATTTTCGATACGCTAATTCCTGTTCAACAAGGTGTCTGGAATTAGTTGGTGGAGGGGCAGATCGTTCAATCCTCAACTCCGTCTTTTCAATGGACTTGCCTAATCTAACTAACTCTGAAATAGAGAATATACGATAGAGTGCGAGTTGAGATTGTATGAAGGGTTAGAAGTTCCTTCTCATCGATGCCACTCTGTTTTCTTCCAGAGGTCGACTGTTACCCAATTTCTGGAATAATCCTCCCACTGCAGCGACATAACTAACCACCTTTTCCCTACAACCTTGAGTCCTTTTCCTAATCTCCTCCAACAGGCTATTTTCGTAATCATATGGAAGGAAGGCGTCCTTGCACTGCCGTTCTAAATCATCCCAAGTTGAGAATCGATTGGTCCTGAACTACATGAGAGCATCCTTCGTTAACAGTTCGGGGGCGGACCTCAACAACTGTTCCTTAGAGACACCCCTAGATACCCGAATCTCCTCAATGCGCTCCAAAAACGTAGTCACGCTCGACTTACCGTCAAACCGAACATTCCATCTCGAAACATCAATAAACCTCAAACCGTGATCAAAAGAAGGAAAGCAATCTCCTGGTGCAGACCACCGCTGAAATCCCGAATTAAAATCATTACCTTTGTATGCCTCTGCTCTGGAAGACTCTAGGCGTTGGTTACCCGTAGTATTCCTGAAATGCCTACTGAACATAACATTGGCCGGTTCTTGTTCTTCCGACTCTATATTCCTAATCCCGGTATTCAGAACGGAATGCCTTTGTTCGAACCTGACTCGATTATCCACCTGTTCATTCCTCAAATCCATTCTCTCATTTGGTGGACCAGCTGACCCATGCTGAATCACTTACTCTGGAATTAATGGGCTGTGGAGAGATTTCTCAGACGAAAACACCTTACATCTGTGTGCCAGTTCTCTACTGTTCCTGTGATGTCCTCGATGTTTGAAAAAGCTGTGCTCTAAGAAGATCACACCATCCACTTCAACTTTCTCCAAGAGATAACTACGACTATATAACAGATAAGTCTACTTTCTATTAAGTATGTGTGTATACTTATCCAACTCACTATTCTTACATATAAAAATTTGCACTTCGGAAGGCAGAGAACTGTCTACATTTAAGTGAGATTTAGATATACACATATGCTTAAGAACATCTTCTAGATTTCATAAATTATTATTCGTTTTTATCAATCTGTTGAGATTTATACTTGACGTTATGTGTACCTTGATGTAACCTGATTTATACATGTATGAATGAAAACATTCTGCTATTCATCAGAACACCAATATAGGATGTTAGAGCACAATGTTTGTTTTTATTCCTGTCCATCTCTCTATATAGCCAATGTTACTGTAAATTTTTTGGGAACATTCCAGTTTGAAATTATGTGATGTCCGCTGTTGGTCAAATACTGAATTATTAATAACCGCGTGGCGCCCTTGGGATGCCATTTCCAAATTATTTCTAATATCGTTTTCAACAATCGAACCCATAGTGTTCACCGACGAAGATCTGCCGTCTGCAGTGCTTCTCCTAATGAAATATTTTTTAAAAAAGGAAGTTGCACAGCATATGCCCAATTTTTTCCAATCGTGTCCATCGCACGCTAAACTTATTGGCTGGAGGGTGGGCCCATTTCTGGGTTGTCGGAAGGTTGTATCAAATCTTTTCGAATACTGTGATCGTGAGGCGTGTTCTGCTCGCTCGATAGGTGTGAGCAGGTATGGTCTACGAACTGAGTTTTCTAGTGATGAAATGTTTCGCATAGGGACTCGTGAGACTTGAATAGGCCTGCTTACACCCAAGATTTTCTATTGGAATTCGTTGCGCGGTTTCACCCATTATCTTGTACGTGTCTCCGTCTGAAGGAGCATTAATTAGCTGATGGTCGATGTGGTGACATCATATAACTGAAGATGCTTGTCGTCCACGTTCTATAAACAAATATTGAATACACTGTTGATATTGAAGGCTAAATACCTAAAATACGTTTATTGCCTAGCTGATCGCTTGTTGTCAGTGCACGGCGGTATTGATTGCTGGTTCACCGCATACACTACCTACCATTCGAATTGTGTTCTTAGACAGTTGAGATAGCCTAGTCGGTTGAGCCTTCTGCGTTATGAGCAATTGAGGGTTCAAAACCCATTGGCGGCGGCGGCGGCTGTTTTATACAGGTACCGAGTCGAAGCGGGTATGTGGGTATGCGGAGGGTAAAGTAGAAATCTACTTTACCGGCAGATGTGCCCCAATCAGTGGAGGTGCGAACCATGTTGGAAATTTAGTCTGGACACGAACCATACCAAACAAAAATTACTAGCTTGGACCTTAGATTCTTTTTTTTTAATTTTTTAAATGGGAAAACAGCCGTTTCAGAAGATGAACTGTCATAGCTCCTTTCACTGAAGGTTATAATGTTACCATGGATGATTGAAGAATCTCTTTGAGAATTGCGTTCCTCCCCTTTCGCTACATCGATCGGAATAAAAGTCGTCAGGATCGGTGAAATGAGAACTGAATTAGAGCATTTTTCACGGCGTTCCTATCATCACCCTTTCCATTCATGTCTTTATTTCGGTTCTTACTTCACCTTGAGATCTATTACCCTAAACTTCCATCATATATATTCGGTATGGATTGGCTGTGATTTCAATTACAATGAGAGTGAAGATAAAACAGAATAATCAATTGACCGTTGTCGTTTTCGAAAGTCTGTCTTTCATATATGAGTCTGATACTACTTTGATGATGAAAAAATCATTAAGTCGCTTTCTACTACCATATACATATTCCGTTTTTTTCCGAAGCTCGAGTAGAAGGCCTGAGAGTTCCTGTCACCACACTCTCCACTTATGTCTGTATTTCAGTTCTGGCTTACTTTGATAATGAAATTATAATGAGGTCTCTTTCTACTACAATACCACCGTTACATTACATACATGTTACATACCGAAGTACGAGTATTAGGCCCTGGATTCGTTTTCCAGATTTCCAGGGGAATTCGAGGGGAATATACTGTATTCAAAAATACATAGCATGTTATGACTCTCTGTAACTAGTTCAGTTATTGATCGTTGAACGTATTATATATATATATATATATATATATATATATATATATATATTATTATATATATTATTATATATATATACATATATATATATATATATATATATATATATATTTTTTCAAAAAACATGCACAATAAATCAAAATATCTGTCGCATGTCGGTGGAGAATAATAATGTATGTATTCAATGATTCGAAGTAAACACTTCACTCCTGTTTCAGGTCTTCTCTGTACTACTGGGCCCATTATGATTTTTTCAATAACAGTAAAGTTGGCGAGCCGGTTCCAGGAAAAAAATGTGATGAAGTTTTCTCCTCTTGGAAGAGAACCAAAGGTTCTATAAGATCGCCACTGAACACTCTGATTTACAAGTACTCTCAGAATGGTGAAGACATCACTTGCCTGTACAGATTCATCACAGACAGAAGATTGTTTGCTAGGATTCTCCTCACCATAACCAATGTTCAATTCAAGGTATGTTGTCTTTACGTTGGACTAAATTGCCTATCGAAGATACAGCTTATCCAATCCATCCTGGCACAAACTCAGATACTTCTCCAGTTGCACACTAGTAGTTCAGACCATGACGGAAAAATACCTTCTAGGAATGAATTCCAACACAGTGAATACATATAATAGGTGTTTTTCATCTTAGTATAATCCACAGAGATTCCTGGGCATATACGTTATTAGTTATGTGCCAAGATGGATTGGATAAGCACTATTCGAATACAACAACAGAATACAGAACAATGTTGTAATTCGATACCCATGCCTGAATGAATTCGTGAAACATTCAGATCTCGTTTTTACATTTCGACAGAGAGGCATATGCACAGAAAAATAACATAGAGAAAGCAAACAAATTATAGTCTTTTTACACTGGCAAACTTAGACGTGGTATACACTGGTCTACAAATACACTACAATATTTTCTCCCTTGAAAGGAAATCAAAATAACAGAGAACACGAACTTTATAACCTCAGCTCTGCTGGCCTCATCATCACTATTGGTAGGCTAATCTATCTTGAGGTTAAATATTTCTTTATGGCCTAGTTAACACCTCCTCAGGTTGTGGAAAGATATCGTAACTAGAGTTTCTGCCAGCAGGGCTAGATTGGGTCGAAAGACTCTTCCTTACTATTGACGGGACTCAACTCAGTAATTATCTGTGACACCCTCGATTACATCCTTGCTCCTTTCTGAAATATCTGTACACAAGACGGAACTACTACTGCATTCTTCAATTTGTCTTGTCTTTTCTAATTCAGGTACTTCTACTAAATATGTGCATTTGCCTATAATTTCAGTTATTTTTTCCTCTTATGAAACTGGGTTTGTTGGAACCTCATAATTTT
Source organism: Zygogramma bicolorata (assembly GCA_032362365.1). NCBI lineage: Eukaryota > Metazoa > Arthropoda > Insecta > Coleoptera > Chrysomelidae > Zygogramma > Zygogramma bicolorata. The sequence goes on along the minus strand of JAVJAQ010003282.1, from coordinate 95,213 downwards.
TCACTAAATTCAATTCACCTAAAATGATGAAGAGATATGTCTAGCGGAGAGTAAACACATCTGTGTTTCAGTCGAAGAGAAAGTGGTAAAATTTGGGCTGAAAAAACTGTGATCATTGATTTGAAGTTGCGACAATGGTGATCACACGTGAAATCAGGAAAGAAATGAATAATTCCGTGAGTACAACTATTCATGCTATTTCAAAGGAGGACAATTTCAATTGACAAATTGTACAAAAAGACTCGGACATTGTAGCAAAAACTGTCAGTATGAATATTGCTGAAATCGAACGAAAGATGATGAATATAAACAAAGAAGTGGTACTCAATAGTGCAGTTATTAGGGAGTCAAAAGAAGAAACTATTATGATCAAATCAGAAAATGAGTATTTACTACAGAAATACGATGAAATTGATCGAAAGACTAGATCGCAAAACTTGAGAATTTTCAAATTAGATGAAAGGCAGCAGGAGAATCTAGCTGAAGTGGTAATTGAACTTTTTGAAGCACATTCGGCTGTGAAAATCAGAAATTAAGATATAGGTACTAAAGTTTACCAGAATTGGGAAGAAAAACGTCGATCGGCCGAGATATATCTTGCTGACGATGGCTACTTCAAGCATAAAGCAAACCATCTACAGCAAAAAATAAATGTTTGAAGGAACCCGCATAGTCTTGAAGGAACATTTAACGGAAAATAGACTCAAAGTCATGGAGGCAGCCATCGAGAGAACATCGATTGAAAGTGTTTGGTCTTATAACGGAAATATTTATGCCTTGAAGGATAAAAAATTGCTATCAAAACTGAATATGATTTGAGTAAATTGTAATCAACCCTTTCTTTTCTAAGTATTTTTCATTATCAATTGAAGGTGAGCTCACATACTGGGATGTTATCTAGGAATTATTCTTGATTACTTCCGCATACATTTTCTGTTGTTTCATATATCCTATAATAAACAAATTTTCTTCATTTGGATCCATATAGAATATCGGGTGCAATCTAGTTTTTTCTACACAATAACTTATTTTGATTCATCACCAACATTTACCATACTATGAATAAAGTGTTGTATGTGTACTTTTTCCAATTTCTAATATGGTAACTATCAATCATATTTAATGATAAATGAAATAAAAATTGGGCATTTGAATATAAGATCTTTTTTACAGGAATTTATGATTTCAAAGAAATTGTTTCAGACAACAACATTGATGTTATGCTATTGTCTGAGACATGGTTAGGTCCGGATACTGAATCTGATGTAGTTGATATTCCTGGGTAAACATTCTTCCACAAGGATAGGATCGGTAGCGGTGGAGGAGTTGCAGCTTTTGTTGGGATATTCGTGAATTGCGGAATCTTGCAGGTAGACATGGTTATGAAAAGTGCTGCTGAATATCTCTCATTGAAAATCAAAAACCGACAACATAATTTCATTGTTGGCGTTTTTTACAGACTACCTAGTGCTCTACTGGATGATGTAATACAAGATGTGGATGATATTTTGTCAATGTAAATTTTTACAATTCTGATGATTCGCTTATGCATTGCTTCGAATCATTTGGCTTTTCACAAATTATCAACGTTGCAACAAGAACTGGTGGTTGATGACTTTCAAATTTCCCCCACTACTTTGGGGCGTGTCTGAGGCATAGTGGGAATTTCTCTTGACGAGACATCATATGATGTGACGTCATATTTTCGAAAGCATGTCCATACTGCAGACGTCTGCATGCCACGAAGATCCAGCACCAAGTGATGCTGCTCACCTCATATCATGTGGTGGGAAGGGAGAGGGGGAGAGTGAATCCAACAACGCCACCACAGTCAATGGGAGAGGAACATGTTCACGCCATGAGCACAGACCGATGCTCATTTTGGTGATATTCACCCATTCCAATGGTGGTGGGGTGTCAAACACACACAAAACCTCTAGTGGTGGAGAGGGTGCACATCTGCACAGAGCTCGAACTAATACCGAATGATCATTGCAGCATACGTCAATGCATACAGTAGTGTGTTGGTGGAGGTGTTTTGTGACACGCCCCCATGAGCCACTTCCAACTCTCACAAATATTATGATTGGATGCCTCTCGCGGTGAATAGTATTTATGTGTGAGGCACCAACGGCCACTGAATTTTCATATCGACACCACGTTAACGCATACAGGTTGGATTGGGATATCCCTACGATTCACTCCCAACTCTATCTAGTGCATTGAGCTAGTGGAAGGGTTTACTGTCAGGTGGAATAAGCCCGAGCAGTGTATATCAAAAAGTGGAAACATCGATAGAACCAGTTTACATCGAACAATTCGGTGAAATCACACTAACATGAAAATGTATTCCTGTGACTGTGGTGAATCGTTCACTCGTAGTGATAATCTTCGTCGGCATCAACTCCAGTCTTGTGGAGAAGGCCCATCAGTGGAGAGAGTTAGATAGGATGACGCTGCTGCTCCAACACCCATGTACACATGCAATTTTTGTAATGTGACGATTCCCGTATCGCAAGTGAATTAACACAAAAGAAGTCTCCAACATAGAAAATAATGCATGTGTACAAATGAGCGATGGTGTTCAAATTATACAGGGTGATTTCAAATGTCCGATTGCTACATACAGGGTACATAGTTCAATTGTTTCCAGCGATTATGTTTCTTCCTTCAATGAGATTGAACAGAAAGTGTTCAAATTATTGGAATCTGCGATAAGGTTTCTTCAAATTATCAAGGTGAATTTGAAAGTATTCGGGAGTATTCGGGAGTATTCGAACCCAAAATGTGAAAAACTCCAAGTCATTTAACTCCCAGAATAAAACTGTAGACCAGTCTACTGATTTGGATTCCCAATTCAATGGATTTCATGATGTTATTATCGCTCAATCTACAGAATTTCAAGAACATGATTCAGGTAATTCATTTTTCAATTTCGAAATGTTTTCAATAATTCATTCAAGGTTGGACTTGTGAGGAAATACTGTTTCTGGATTTGAACGTCAATAAATACAACCCCCTAATGTTCGTATGTGAACTACCAGAATGTATCGAATCGAGAAGAGCTGTGGTGAATGTCCGCAATGAGGCACACCATTGTTTTGCGTGGCCCATCACTTCTGAATTTATCCTAGAGATCACGATGATGGTGAAGTGTCAGAAGTTACATCTTATCCACATTTCTCTGAGGTTTTGAATGTATCAGGTATGAATTTTCCGGTCAAATTGAATAATAAGGAAACTGGAAGATTTGATGATAAGAATGATGTTTTAATCAATGTTTATGGTGTAGAGAGAAAATTTGAAAAGGGGAAAATAGAGTATGAAGTGGTTAGACTACTACGATACCCTCAGAGAGGGCTCAGGAGACATGTCAGTTTATTACTTATCACTAATGACACTGGAAATAGTCACTATTGTTGGATAAAAGAACTTTCAAGGTCAGTTCCGAGGCAACTATCCGCCATGGGCATAAGACATATTTTTGTGATGGATATTTGTCATATTTTTCTACTGAAAGTTAATGAATATAAAAAGATGGTACCAGACAATCTATTAATGTTTGAGAACTTTGAAAGACAAAGGTGCCATTTTTAGTATATGCAGATTTCGAATCAGTTCTCAAACCAATTCGGACAAATGAGCCGAATCCTGAACATTCATACTCGATGAACATTCAAACATGAACCTTATTCATTTGCATATCTGATGAAATGTTCATACATTGACGATCTATCTGGATTTGTTACATATAGAGGTTTTGATGTAGCCCAGTAACTCGTTATAAAAATTGAAAATGATCTGAAAAACATATATCGGAGACATCTCAGGTATCCTTTTCCTATGGAAGCACAAACTCCTGAAATGATGTGAATGCAGCGATCATATGCCATTAGTTGTTCCTCAATTCCTAAATTTTTTTTGTTGGATTTATTCTTCAATTCACCATTTTTATTCATGTAGCTATGGGTGACAAGATGCTTTGTGACTGATATTTTTCTTCAGTTTGTGGAATAACGTTTACTAGATCGCCTTCATCGAATTATTCCTTGATGAATAGATGGCAATCATTTCCGCTCATATTATGGTAAATAATAGGTATGAAGTTCGGGAGTTTTTAATGCAAATTACGTATAGAATGAGCCGCACCAATTTTTTTTCTACAGTCAAGTGGCAATAATCTCTCACCTTCACATCACCGTCTTTGAATGCCTTGTCGCATATAACACAGGTCTTCGCATCAGAAAATTCTTTTCCTTCTGCATCAGAAAGCTGACATATGGGAACAATTTTTTTGAAATAACTGTGATATATACTTCTTGAATCACTTTGAATATTCGAGACGAATACTTTCGCAATATCCCCCCCGATATGGAATATACTTCGATTTTATCATCGGAAGAACATTTCATACGGTATGCAAACGAGTATGGTTCATGAATGTGAGTTCGACTTGTAATAGGATATTTTGGATTCGGTTCTCATGAATCCATGGGTTTGAGGATTGATTCGAGATCTGAGAGTAATGTAGTGGTCTTATGACCTCATATTTCATTTCAGAACCCTCATATTTCTTCTTCAGTCTGTAAACGTTAATAGAATAGTTATAAGACTATTCAAATTTTGAAATTTCACTCAGTTTCATCGGAAACTCCATATCTGTTAGATTCAACACAGATGCAGATGGTGGGTAGGAAGATACTTCGGAAAACTTACGATTCGCTGGGTAGAGCGCAGTTACTACAGCTCATGCAAAGCAGTAGTTGTCTTCATTTTGAACATTCACAACTCTTTTTTAGACTCCATATAATCTGGTAGTTTTATATAGGAACATGCACCAGGGGGACTGAACTTATTTACATTCATTTCTGCGAACATTACTCTCTCCAAACCCCATCCTGTACACAAATAATTCTTTCAACGCCGTATTCGTTTTTCTGAGCACTCATTTACCTGAATCGTGATCTTCAAATTATCTACTTTGAGCTGTTATTGCATCAATCAAGACATCCAAAACTCCATTTGGGTCCATGGATTGGTCAACGATTTGATTCACTGAATTGAAAGAGTTAATCTCGGATAATTCCTGAATCTGTAAATTGTATGAGCTGAATAGTTCGAGATTCACTTTGACCACACTATGAATTCCCACCACGTCTTGTAATAATGTAACCATTACCTTTATATATGTATCGAAAAATGTTTTCAAGTCAATGTAGCCGCTACCACTTCCAATTCTATAACTGGCGATTTAGAAGCACTCTCGACAATTTGCACATCATCATTCAACTGGATGTAAGAATTGGATATATGTTCGAGCGTTCTCCGATGGAAAACCATCCGTCCCATTTACACTGCCTTATTACAGCTTTCACAAAAATTCACATCATTACTGGTGGTGGACTCAATCTGGGGCGTTCGATGGGTGGCTCGCCTCTGCCGCTTGCCACCCTACAAGGTTGCGTTTGGTGCTGGCGTAAATTGTCACTGCGCGTGAAAGATTTTCCACAATTGCACGTATACATCTCACACAATGGTCCACTGCTTGGTGTGAGGAACGAATAAACCTCAAAGGCTCGATTCTGTTTACATGTTGTTCCCGTTACTTCAAGGTCAATCTGCCATGAAAGTCATTAAGTTTTGAAGAGAGGCTTGAGAGCGACAGTCCAACATATTTATGGGGAGGTATAGCAAACAGTGTCTAGGTCCTGATCTGATCACTTCGAATATCATATGCTAACTAGTTTATTTTTCTTCGAGATAACGAACTCCAAAGTATTCTTAATCAGAACAAATACTGGATTATCTCTGCATGTCGTTGTTAAGAGTAGTACCAATTGACGGCAGTTCGAAGTCATTATTCATCAAGGTCGAATATTAAGCACGTTTACATTCAAGGTCACCCCCCAATGTCAAGGTCAGTGGTGAAGGGAGGTCGAGGATTGGCATAAACCCCCTACTTACAAATCGCTTTGTAAATCAATGCTTCGGGCGCCAATTTTAGAAAAGGTATGCTCTAGAATCTTGGATAACAATCAGATGGATGTATCCAGAAGTCAGATAATTGTGACAACGGCAGAGTACTACTTGATGTAGGCTTTAATAACATCAATTTGCATCTGAATACTGTTTGCTATATGAAATCTTTGGGAAGTATTTCGTTTCTACTTTCTTGAGACATTTTTGTACGCACTTGAAAGGTATTTCCTTTCTATCTCTCAACACACTGATTTCACCTATTCGTTTCCTGAAGGCAGATTGAAGAAAATGACGACCAACAAATTCCAGAAATACAAGTTCATCAGCACCAATATACGAAATTTCCACAGACAAATTTAATATACGAAATGTGTGACTTAATAGATACATCGGCAATGCAAAAAGCGAAACTTTATCGAAACTTCAACGGACGAATTGTTACTGAAATAGAAATTTGTCAGTAAACGGTGAGGTGGTATTCTAATGGAAATCTAAACATTGTAAGGAGGTGAAATGTTCAAATGCGTTGGAAAAGATAATAGATAGAAATGAAATTATGTATAAAAACATATGTTTGAATCTGATAGTACGGACGGTTTACACACTCGTTTTTTATGGAACATTTTTTTTGCCATTTCTTCCCCAACAATTCCTGCACTTTCGAGAAGTACTTTTGTTTATAGTTTAGAGACACTCATATCGATAGGCCGCGAAATTGAGGAGGCGAATCAGATCGCACAAAAGTATAGGTCTCTTTTAGTATGTCCGCAATATTCTGTTGAACCTGGGCTAGAATACCAACCTCAACATTTAAATACTCGTGTCTCCACGGTAGAACCCTTGACTACTGTCCACTCCCAACCCTTAGAATTGTCTCCATTTGAATATAATTCGAAAAAATCTTCCTCAGACTTCCGCATCAGATCCGAATGCTACTGATATCTGCTCAAGGAATTTTAATTTGCCATCGAATTCTAGTGCCAATTTTCAAGAAACCGTGCCGTCCTATTTATCAAGTCCGAATCTTTCATTTCAGGTTTCCCCAACTAATAAACCTTTTTATAATGATGTGGCACGCGAAAGTATAAGGACAATTCTTATTCCGACCGTTATGCAAATAATGTAACACAAGTTTTACCGGTGAATATGAATAATAGTTCTACGCGTTCTTCTCGTTCTTCTCAAACAGTTTCGAGACCGTCTCAATTTCCAGGCCCAACCTGTTGGAATTGTGGACAATCCGGTCATGTACGCAACAAATGCACACAACCTCAGGAATTGCATTGTTTCAAAAGTGGAAAGCCTCAAGTTACTGTGAGAAATTGCCCTGACTGTTCGGGAAACGTAAACCAGAGCCTTTAGATGGTCGCATAGCGTGCTCTCTTAATAAGTCACCAGTCGACTATTTCCATCCAGATACTCATTCTCAGACAATTTTCCCTGTGCTCTCATATATATTGAGTCATTGTGAAGGCGACAATCGGCCATTTTTATTGGTAGACATTTTCGGAATAAAATTCAAAGCTCTTTTGGATAGTGGAGTGTTTTAGGTCGGATTGGGTGGGACATTTTGGAAAATTTAGGCATCAATTCGAATGAATCTTCCTTAAAATCTTGTGTAGTTGCAAATGATACTAATTGCACAGTAATAGGATCAATTTCAGTACCGATCAAGTTAGAACATAAAGTCCAAGTTCTACATATTTTACTTGTTCCCGAATTAAATCACTCTCTCATTCTGGGCATTGATTTTTGGCTAGCTATGGGAATAATTCCTGACTTAAAGCGTGGATGTTGGTCATTTGATAATCCTTCAGTATTGTGCAACACTGTAAGCACCCCCAATAAAGTAGTTCCTAAGGAAATTTTGACCGCCGAAGAACAGTCTACATTGGACAAACTAGTTAATGATTATTTTGAACAGCAAGGAGATAAATTGGGATGTACTTCATTAATTCAACATAAAATAATAACTGATTCAGAACCGATAAAACAAAGGGCATATAGAGTTTCGCCCATCATGCAAGAACATATTGATGAGGCTGTCAAAGAAATGCTGGAGTTGGGTGTTATTGAGCCATCTAGTCCAGCATGGTCAAGTCCAGTACTTCTAGTACCAAAAAAGGGTGGTGAATATCGCTTCTGTGCCGACTATCGGCAACTCAACCGTGTTACAAAGAAAGATGCTTATCCGTTACCATTTATTTCCACTATATCAGACAAGTTACGGGGTGCAAAATTTTTGAGTTCGATCGATATTGAATCCGCTTGTTGGCAAGTTCCGATTGCACCAGAGTGCTTTCACTATACCGGGGAGGGGACTTTATCACTTCAAGAAAATGCCATTTAGGCTTTGTAACGCGCCGGCAACTCTTTGAAGATTAATTGACAAAGTTTTAGGTCCTGAGTTAGAACCAAATGTTTTCTATTATTTAGATGACGTAATTATAGTCTCTTCTTCATTTGAAGATCATTTGAGAACTCTGAGAGAAGTATTTGAACGTTTCAAACAGGCCGGACTTACTGTCTCAAAATCAATGTTCCTTTTTTCGCCCTGAACTGCATTATTTAGGTTATGTTGTAGATAGCCAAGGTCACCATGTTGATCCTAAAAAAGTATCGTCTGTCCTGAACATTCCAACTCCTAAAAACGTCACTGGGGTTCGTCGAGTACTAGGTGTGGCATCGTGGTATAGGAGATTCATACCCAATTTTTCCACCCTAGTTGCCCCCATGACTGCGCTCCTCTCTAAGAACAAGAAGTGGGACTGGTCAGATGATTGCCAATCTTCATTTCAGGGTATCAAGAATGCATTGGCTTCAGCTCCAGTACTAACATGCCGATTTTAGTCGACCTTTCCAAGTGCAAACTGATGCGTCTGCGTATGGAATAGGCGGTGTTTTGTCACAAATTTTTGATGATGGTAAGCATGTCATATGCTACGTCAGTCGCTCGTTAACTCGCCAAGAGCGAAATTACAGCACAGTCGAACGAGAATGTCTTGCGGTACTGTATTCAGTGGAGAAGTTGCGTCCTTATCTTGAAGGTTACGAATTTTCGGTTATTACAGATCATCACAGTTTAGTATGGCTCCGTAATTTACGGGAACCTAAGGGGCGAATCGCTCGATGGTTGCTTCGTCTCCAACAATTCACGTTCAAGATTTATCATCGTCGGGGTCGCGACAACGTTGTCGCCGACACGTTATCAAGAGCAGTACCAGAGATCCAGTCGATTTCTGTGAACGTTTCGACCAAAACTAGATCATCTTCAGACAGTTGGTATGTTCGCATGGTACATCAAGTCGAAGATAATCCTTTGAAATATCCGCAATGGCGTTTGGTTAATGGAAAGCTCTTCGAATACGTTTCTTGTCCGTATCCTGGTCTACGTGACACGACTGACTAATGGAAAGAAGTGGTACCGAAAGAAAACCGGAGGAAAATCATAAGTGACAACCATGACAAATTGGTAGCTTGTCATGCTGGTGTGTTCAAGACGTTTGAGAGAGTAAAGCAACGTTATTATTGGCCGTAAATGCGTGCCGATGTTTCTGCTTACGTGAAAAAGTGTCAAACTTGTAACCGTCATAAGCCAGAGTTGAAACGACCCGCTGGTTTTCTTGGTAAACACCCAGAACCAACTGTCCCTTGGCAGATGATCTCTGTAGATCTCGTCGGACCATTGCCTCGCGCAAAAGAAGGATATCGATTTATCTACGTTGTTACAGACACATTTAGTAAGTTTTCTCTATTTTTCCCATTGAGGTCAGCTACAGCCGCTACAGTAACCCGTATAACCGAAGAACATATTTTCCTGATGTTCAGTTGTCCGCAAATTTTAATCTGTGACAATGGGGTCCAATTTCAATTCAATCTATTTAAAAATTTATGCTGAGACTATAATGTGCTTATCCGATTCACTCCTTTATACCATCCACAAACAAATCCTGTGGAAAGAGTCAATCGAGTTTTGAAATCAATGCTGTCATGTTATGTTGAAGAAAATCATAGATTGTGGGCTGAGTTATTGCCGAAGGTTGAGTGCGCAATTGGAACTTCTGTCCATGAGACCACTGGGTTAACACCATTCTTCGTTAACTTCGGACATGAGCATAAATCTAGTGGGAATAATTATGATCATCCTCTTGTTGACCAAGATGGCGTCCCGACTCATAGAAGAGCTGTGGAGGAATTCAAAAACATATATGCTGACGTTCGTAAACGATTCGACGAAGCTCACTCAAAGTCCAAAGTTCGATATAATCTTAGGCGTAGACCAGCAAGTTTCACAGTTGGTGATTCTGTCCTTATCAAGAATCATGTATTGTCGGATGCCACGAACCATTTCACAGCTTAGTTCACACCACACTTCATTGGACCATTTGTGATTGAAAGAAAATTATCTCCCGTAACTTATGAGATCGTAGACCGTAGTAACAAGTCTAGAGGTGTTTGGCATGTACAAGACATCAAGTCCCATCCACCTGATATCCTTTCAGATGATGAGGGAACTCTTGGCACCGATAGAAATTCATAACGTAGTAGGCAGTATTTTCGTTATATTTGAGATTTACAGGTGAATCTCGTCGGAGTAGAGGGGGAGTGTTACACTTCGTTTTCGACGTCACGAAAGTACCGCAGAAAAATACACTTTATATATTTTTTTTCCATATTTTCACCCAACCCCCTGAAAGGCTAATGAGTTATCAAAATAACTCTACAGAAAAATGGCAAAAAGATGGACATTTTAGCAACTTACAGATGCTTTGCCACCACTAAAGAGCAATTTACTGATGATCTAAATAGTATCTTCCAAAGAACAGCTAACGAATTGAATAAAATAAGCATTTTCACAGGGGATATTAACATAGACTTATCAGAAAGTGAGACTGAAACGACAAATAATCACTTGTCGATAATGCAAAGCTACGGTTTTGTGAGCGTAGTGAATGAAGCTACAAAGAAAGCGGGTGAGGAGGAGTCTTGTTCAGATCATTACTTTGTAAGATGCAGTAGTAGTACTTTTCAGCAAATAAGTAGTGTTATTCTGAAACATAAACTCACGGATCATGATCCCATCTTACTTAATGTACAATTGAACTCAAATTCAGTTGAGGAACCTACAAGCAACAGCTTTTTTGAAATTATAAATTATGAAAAATTAAAAAAGTCACTAGATGAAGTGGGATGGGATGATGTTCTAAGCAGGTTTGACGCAAACCTATGCACTTATAGTTTTATAAATGGTATAAAAAATATAATTTCAAGTTCAACAAAAACAATAAATATTCTAGTAAGAAAAATAGATTGAAACCCTGCATTACATAGGGCATTGTGGTCTCAATCAGACAACGACATAAGCTCAAGAAAGAATGTGCAATAAATAATAATAATTTCATTTTTTTAAATAGGCACAGAGCATATCGAACAGTACTATCAAACTATGAAATATGCAAAATACTCTTTTTATTAGTCTCTTGCACAGAAAAACGCAAATGATCGTAAAAAATTATGGAAAGTCATGAAAGGAGCCACTAATGAACAGTGTAGCAATTTGAAAATAACTGGTATTGTAAATGCGGATAATATTGAGGTAACAGATAAAAGAACTATAGCTAACGAATAACACGAATAATCAAATATTCTGAAAATGAACACTTTGTTCAGGCAAGCCTCAACTCACCTACACTGTAGGTTGACGGACTAACACCTATTAGAAAACTACTTCCCTGGCTAATACCACGAAGGGCATTGGATTACATCCAACAGGTGTTAGTGCGGGATTCTTCACAGAAAAAATTCCACATATGCTCTCGGCGATACAACTACCATAATTGATTTTCAATTATTGGGACGAAACACACTTGCAGACCGGTTTTGGGCTATTTGGCCTCTCGTCAGTGCAAGGCAGTGCCATCATCAACATAAGTCGATGACTTCCCATAATTAAAAATCATATTCGAGTAGAGTATCTTCCCTAGACCAAGGCAGATAAAAACAACTAGCAAAATAGCAGTTGCTGCGCCATCTGCCCGTAAATTTGGTACTGACCGAGAGCATACCCGCATGGCTCCAATTCCTAGTACAAGGAAAATACGAATAACACAAATATTCATGGGTATGCTTGGAGACTGGCTTTAAATCAAATATTCTAAAAATGAACAATTTGTTCAGGCCAGCTCCAACTCACCTACACTGTAGGTTGACGGACTAACCTACTAGGAAATAACTACTCCCCCGGCTAATACCACGAAGGGCATTGGATTACATCCAACAGGTGTTAGTGCGGGATTCTTTACAGAAGAAATTCCACATACGCTCCTGGCGATACAACTACCAGAATTGATTTTCAGTTTTTGGGACGGGACACACTTGCAGACCGGTTTCGGGCTATTTGGCCTCTCGTCAGTGCAAGGCAGTGCCATCATCAGCATAAGTCGATGACTTCCCATAATTAAAAATCATATTCGAGTAGAGTATCTTCCCTAGACCAAGGCAGATAAAAACAACTAGCAAAATAGCAGTTGCTGCGCCATCTGCCCGTAAATTTGGTACTGACCGAGAGCATACCCGCATGGCTCCAATTCCTAGTACAAGGAAAATACGAATAACACAAATATTCATGGGTATGCTTGGAGACTGGCTTTAAATCAAATATTCTAAAAATGAACAATTTGTTCAGGCCAGCTCCAACTCACCTACACTGTAGGTTGACGGACTAACCTACTAGAAAATAACTACTCCCCTGGCTAATACCACGAAGGGCATTGGATTACATCCAACAGGTGTTAGTGCGGGATTCTTCACAGAAGAAATTCCACATACGCTCCTGGCGATACAACTACCAGAATTGATTTTCAGTTTTTGGGACGGGACACACTTGCAGACCGGTTTCGGGCTATTTGGCCTCTCGTCAGTGCAAGGCAGTGCCATCATCAGCATAAGTCGATGACTTCCCATAATTAAAGATCATATCCGTGTAGAGTATCTTCCCTAGACCTAGGCTGATACAAACAACTGGCAAAATAGCCGTTGCTGCGCCATCTGCCCGTAGACTAAGTACTAACCAAGAGGATATCCGCATGGCCCCAATTCCAAGTACAAGGAGAATACGAATATTCATGGGTATGCTTGAAGACTGACTTTAAATCAAATATTCTAAAAATGAACAATTCGTTGTACTAGGAATTGGGGCCATGCGGATATGCTCTTGGTTAGTACTTAGTCTACGGGCAGATGGCGCAGCAACGGCTATTTTGCTAGTTGTTTGTATCTGCCTAGGTCTAGGGAAGATACTCTACTCGAATATGATTTTTGATTATGGGAAGTCATCGACTTATGTTGATGATGGCACTGCCTTGCAGTGACGAGAGGCCAAATAGCCCGAAACCGGTCTGCAAGTGTGTCCTGTCCCAATAATCGAAAATCAATTCTAGTAGTTGTATCGTCAAGAGCATATGTGGAATTTGTTCTGTGAAGAATCCCGCACTAACACTTGTTGGATGTATTCCAATGCCCTTCGTGGTATTAGCCAGGGGAGTAGTTGTTTTCTAATAGGTGTTAGTCCGTCAACCTACAATGTAGGTGAGTTGAGGCTGGCCTGAACAAGTTTTTCATTTTTAGAATATAGCTAACGAGTTCAACTATTATTTTACATATGTGGGTAAAACATTGGCAGATATGATTGTGAATAATAAGGAAGTTAGGGAGTTGAAATATCTTTGAAAAATGGTGTTGAAGGGGGAAAATATTGCATATGCTCAAACCTAATTGAAAAATACAAAAGTCAGCTACTGCAGCCACTAGTGCATATCATTTTCGGCACTGAACTGTTTCCTGAAATTCTAAAATCAGCAACAATTATTTCATTATATAAGCAAGGGGACAGGCAATGTAGAAATAATTATAGGCCAATAACATTAACTAGTACCATCAGTAAAATTATCGAAAAATGCTTGAGAAATAAATAATTAAATTTTATAGAAAAAAATAATCTCTTGCACAAAAATCAGTTTGCATTCAGGGAAAGCTCCAGCACCGAAAATGTGTTGTGCAGAGTGACAGAAACTATAATGAAGAGCTCAGATCAGGGTAAGAAAGTTATTGAATTGTTTTTGGACTAAAGGAAGGCATTTGATAATGTGGCACATCAGATATTATTGAAAAGACTAAATAAAATAGGAATTGGGGGTATTGTGAATGACTTGATGAAATCATACTCAGACAGAAAGCAGAGCACCAAGATTGCTGATGAAGAAAGTGAAAAATTAAAAGTTGAATTTGGTGTGCCACAGGGCACGGTGCTTTCAACTTTATTATTCAATATTTACATAGATGGTATTCTAAATTTAATCGATGAAGGTATAGTATTTTGCTTTACTGATGATGCAGGTGTGGTCATAACTGGAAATGATTGGAAAGATACAAAAGTTGAAGCAGAAAATGCAATGCAAAAAATTAAAATGTGGCTGGATGACTGCTTACTCTCTTTGAATGTAGAAAAGTCCATTTTTGTTACGTTTTCCTTAACCCCCAGAGCATTACCACTCTTTCGAAACCTTACAGTGCATGAACTTGACTGTAAGTTAACATTAAATTGCCAATGTGATACAAGCATAGAACGGAAAAAATTTATAGTATTTAGGTGTAACTATGGATGGAAATTTACCATGGAAAGACCATATAGAGTATGTTACACACTATTTGTCAAAATCATATTGACTGTCTCGGACCAAAAATCTATAACAAATCGCCAAATGAGTTAAGAGTTAATAATTATAACAAATGTAAGAAAAATATCTCAAAATGGATCAGGGAAACCAATTTCTTTATTGAATATATCACATAATAAAATATTCATTCTGTACTGAAAAAAGATTTCTATGTGATTTTAATACAATATTTAAAAAACTATATGTTATGACATAACCTTACTGAGTCTTTATAAATGTTAAAGGGTGCACTCACAGCATTGTAAATGCCATTTTGCACGAATAAATGAGCAGATTAAGGGTAGATAATGTTAGATACTTAACTTAATATACCTACTTAATAGTTAACTACTACTCCTAAGAATTACCAATTGAGAAATTTGTCATTCTTTTTTTTCTTTTCGTTATGATATTGTAATATCTGTTTGATAAATAAATAAATAAATAATTCATAAAGAACAAGTTTGATGATTATTTTTGGCCCAGTTTCGTTGCGATTGGGATCGGTGGAAGTAGAAGAAAAACACTACTGTTTTCATGCCAACGTTTCGAAATTAATCGAATTCATCCTCAGGATTCGGTAACAATGGTTAAGGAGACTAAGGAGACTTAGGCCTCGCCACCAAGTCACGAAGAAGTCTTGAGAATGTCTCCAAGGTGGAAGCCGAAACGTATATATATATATATATATAGAGGAAGGGTAGTCGTTGCTGACTAGTTAAGAATAGAACCAGTGAATAGTGGGGTGTTTCAGCAAGTAAAGGAGTACTCTTTTAAGTTATTCCAAGCTTTCGGAAAATTTTATTTCCATCATCAGGGAAACTACAATAATATATAAAAAGTAATTCTAAAATATTAATAGCTAATGACTTACATCTTATTTGAGGATGGTTACATTGATGTTATAGATGAAAAGATGGTACATTGTTGACGATGAAACATGATACATAATTAAAACTTGATTAAAAATTTTTTTTTTTTTTCCAGTTAAAATCTAGACGTTGCTCTCACGTGAGTTTGTCAGTTATACTAATTGAAATTTGAAGTTTGAAGTATGACATTGATTTGAATTTTGAGATATGAAGTTGACAATTTGAGTTGCGGCTGAGGGCCTGGGGTGTCAGTGTGTTACCAACTGAATTCTAGTTACTAATTTGATACAATTTGAATTGAAATATTACTAAATTGTGGCTACCTTGGATTTTGATTATGAAATTGAATTACTGAAACTAATATTGTTATTGGATAGGTTCTTATCTAGAGTCAATAAATAAGAATATATTTCACTTAGGTGATTAATGTCTGTTCGTTTGTTCATACAATTATTATTTTGAAAAATGTAGGACATTTCTAAAAAGGACCTCTTAACTGTTAGTGATTCAGTGGTTAATACTTTTATTGAGTCATAATCCATATGGTGGTCAAACTCATTCACATGGTTCGTTAGTGCACATCTCTCAGGGTGTAATCTTGAATCACTTTTGTGAGAAACGACTCTAGCACCTAATGCTCGTGAAGTTTGGCCAACATATATTTTGTTGCATTGTTGGCAAGGAATACTATAAACGACATTCACCTGATTTATCAAGGGAACCTTGTCTTTGACTCTGCTGTGAATTGATTTGATAGTTAGGACGGTTATATATATATATATATATATATATATATATATATATATATATATATATATATATATTCTGACTTTTCAAATCTCAATTTGTCTTGTTGAAGAATACATACTACTCTGGCCGTGAACATGGAAAAAACATCTTCTGGTGAGTTCTTTCCAAACAATTTTACGCAACTTTCAGCATAATAATACATCGTGGCAAGTGTAAACTAGTTTATCACATGAGAAACCATCGTTACAGAGTCCTGAGGATGAATTCAAATGAATTCGAAACGTTGGCGGAAAAAATTATATTTTTCTTTGACTAACACCGATCCCCATCCCAACTGAACTCGAAAAAAAAATATACTGATTTACCAGATTCAGGAGATTTATGTTTATGATTTCGTTCAACTCACTTTTCTTCTGCTTGATCATTTCCTTCGTTTCTTTTTCATTTCTGGCACTGCTTCTGAAGCTGTGGATGTTTGAAATGATTTTCTCAATCTGAAAGATTATCATTCGTATGGAACGATTTGATAGGCTTCCAAGAAAAGAAAAGCCAAGATAAAAAAAGTGCTTTAAGAAATGATGAAAAATAAGTTTCAAGTACTTGAGACTGAATAATCAATCACTGAAACATAATTGAGCACCAAGTTCATTGGATCATTTCTGGAAAATCTGAAAATTCGAAGTATATATTGAACAGGTTTCTTTGTATCGGATTTCACGTTGGTTTGGGACAATCAAACTGACCATCTTCAGGTGTCTAGTAAAACGATTTAGTCGAGTTCGAATGACTAGACATCACCTGAAATTGCTCGAATCGTGGTAGATCAGGGGTCCTAATTGACATTTACTGGAAATATAAATACACACATACAGACACGCACGCACGCAACCACACACACACAAGATGGTTTTTCAGGTTTTCAACCTTTGGTATCACCTGATTCGTCGATGTTCAGAATTACATTTTGAAGTCATTCCTGAGAACTGTGAGATGAATATCTGTTCACACCGTCCTGGCCAATTTTTTCACCTACGAAATAACTGGGCTAGGCAGAGGGACGGTATGGACGGATATTCGTCTCACAGTTCTCTAGAATGACTTCAAAATGGAAGTCAAAACGTCGAACAAATCAGAAGATACCAAAAGGATAAAAGCCCGAAAAATCATCTTGCATGTATATATATATATATATATATATATATATATATATATATATATATATATATATATATATATATATATATATATATATATATATGTACAGTGTGACCCATTTAAGATGGAAGCACCCTTATAAAACTTACTTTTTTTAACCGATTGGAATGTTTTTTTTTGTTAGGTAGATATTCAAAAAGTCTATCAGGACACCAAATATCATCAATAAATCTCAATTTCCAGGGCCAACTAATCTTATTTTTCAAGGTCAAAAATCTAAAAAAATTACTAGCGATTTTTTTAGAAAAACTCTGACTACACCACTGGATTTGTGACATTTCCAAATGGGTAACATGTAAATTACGTTGAAATTCGTCAATCAATAAAAAAGTTATAAAGGAATGAAATTTGAAAAATATGCCGTTTAATCAACCCACCAATTCATGTTCAGGAATTTTATGAAAATTCTGTATACTCCACTGGATTCAGGATGTCTTGAAATATTACTGATCACAGTTTCATCGAAATCTGTTCGGTAATAAAAAAGTTATAAAGGAATAAAATTTGAAAAATATGTTGTTCAATGGAATTTTAGCAACGTTCTTACTACACCACTGGATTAGGGGCAATATTCAACAAAATATTATTTATTCAAATAAAATTCATGGAACGTTTATGGGAGAATCAATTTCCTTTCATAACAAACTTTAGTGTCAATAAATTCAAATTAATCTACAAAAAAATAACTGTAAGTACATTTTTCTAATTTCTACAAACTAGCGGAAAACAATCTTTTATTCACAATCAATGTAAAAATAGAAACCAAGAAGATACCGAATTGAAAAATAAACGGGTGCAACTCATATTCTGGTGGCCTCCACCAAACTTCCATCCGATTCAATGCATTCATCATATCGCTTACGAATATTTCTTTAAGGATTCCTCAATTGTTGTGGAGTAATTGCATCGCAAGCTTGCTGAATTCTGATGCACAGTTCTACTCGATTCCTTGGTCGTGATTTGTAAACCTTTTGTGTAACATAACCTCAAAGGAAAAAATCGAGTGAAGTAAGGTCAGGCGATCTTGGTGGACATCCAATTAATGTACTCCCCCTTCCTATCCAACGATTAGGGTAATTTTGATTCAGCCAACTCTTCACAATTCCCGCATTATGTATGGAACAACCATCTAACTGAAAATATAAATTTCTTGTTTCTGCAAGGGGAAGCTCATCTATTGCGTCCGAAAATTCATTCCTTAAAAATTGTAGGAAAATTGAGCCATTCATGTTGCCGTCGAAAAAGAATGGTCCAATTATCCTTTCATTCAGTATTCCACACCAACCGTTCACTTTTTCTGAATACTGCCTTTTACAGTTTATCACCCAGTTAGGATTTTCAGTGGCCCAATAGCGAATATTTTGTGATGAAACCACTCCATTTGTTGTGAAACTAGCTTCATCACTAAATAAAATTTTCTTTAAAAATTGCCTGTCATTGAGATACTCGCCCTGGGCCCATAAGCAGAATTCCAATCGTTTTTCTTGATCACCTAGTTCCAGAGTATGTAAAAACTTTGGTTCAAATGGCCTCAATTTATTTTTCTTCAGACATCGCCTAACATTCTCCCTAGGTAAGTTTAAATCTAAGCTGGCATCCCTCAAACTACTATTTGGATTATTTCTGAAGTAATCTAATATAGTCTGGTTATTTTCGTTCCTTCTTCGTATATTGTTCTTTGAAATATATGTGGTTTCTGCTCCAGTCCGATTGAAAACTTGGTTTATTTTATGTACCGTGCTGTTACTTATGGCTGGACGATTTGGGTGTCTTTCATTGAATATTCTAGTTACTTCTCTTTCACTCCAGTAATCATCACCGGAAAGACGTATAATTTCGATTTTTTCTTGAATTGACAATTGAGCCATTATCTGTTTTTATTTTGAAACACAAATTATTCAGTTCACTAATGGTGCGTAACAAAATGACAATTTAACAAAATGACAATTCATGCGCAAATAAATAGATGAGGAACTGTAAGTCACAGCTAACTTGTTTATTTCATTAATGCATTCTGAATAACAGGCAGTTAAAATTGCCAATCTCATTTTTTGCTATTCAACAAAAGGAAGAAATCACAGCTGATGTTACCTACTGGAATGATAATAATTATGATCCATTGCATATTTTTTTCGTTATAATTTCTATTGGGAGTACATTAGACTTGTCTTATATTGTTGAAATTGTTCTCATGAAGATTAACCAGGAGTTCTCTCCTGATTGTACTTGTTTATGTATCCACTCCACTTCGAGAAATACCTATAGACTATTTTTACCATCATGATTTTCAGATGTACGACATTGCAATAATCACCCCAATAATTTTTTCAATAATCAACAGTGGTGTAGTAAGAACATATTTTTCAAATTTCATTCCCTCATAACTTTTTTATTACTGAACAGATTTCGATAAAACTGTGACCAGTGATATTTCAAGACATCCTGAATCCAGTGGTGTATTCAGAATTTTCGTAAAATTCCTGAACATGAATTGGTGGGTTGATTAAACGGCATATTTTTCAAATTTCATTCCTTTATAACTTTTTTATTGATTGACGCATTTCAACGTAATTTACATGTTACCCATTTGAAAATGTCACAAATCCGGTGGTGTAGTCAGAGTTTTTTTAAAAAAATCGCTAGTAATTTTTTTAGATTTTCGACCTTGAAAAATAAGATTAGTTGGCCGTGAAAATTGAGATTTATTCATGATATTTGGTGTCCTAATAGACTTCTTGAATTACCTAACAAAAAAAAAATCTTTCCAATCGGTTGAAAAATGTAAGTTTTATAAGGGTGCTTCCATCTTATATGGGTCACACTGTATATATTGGATATTCAATTTTTTTGATTCGATAGGTTTTATGATTGAAAGTGATAAAATAAACGTACTTCTTGACTGGATCATAGAAAAAAAAAATTGAAAATGCATAGTAGGAGATGAATTCAGTTGAAAGGTCAATTTTTTAATAAAATTTTGAAATGCAATCTAACACCAATAGTTTTTCCATATTCGTTTACTTTTTATCTTGATCTGATTGATTCATTCATGAACCAAGCAAGTCTTTTCAATTGTCATCTGAAAGATCTGGTCCAATAACTGCTGATAATTTTCAAGGTGTATCCTGCATTTCCACACCCCACTTTATGCAAACTACCTATTTGTCCGTGATAAATTGCCACTTTCATGTATTTATTTCACCTTGTAGTAAATCCTTGAAAATTGTGATACTTCCCGGCCAAAAATATTGTACATCCGCAATCGTTTATAGAAAGAGATGACTATTCTAGGTAGATTCAACGAAAAATATATATTTTTTTGAGATTGGATATTTATTCATGTTAATATAGCGAAGTGATTTCTCATCTACAAACACTGTGAAAAATAGGACCTTTCGAGGTGCAGACACAGTGATTTTTGAAATATAATTGTATTTAACTCACTTTCCTTGTTGTTGATTCTGTTCAATATATTTCATTTCTAAAAATGCATCTGAGGCCGTAGAAGTTGGAAATGAGTCTTCAAATCTGAAATATAATTGAATGTTGGATATATAAATGTTGATGATCAGATTTTTTTAATCAGGTTATCTTTTCGTTTATATATTGGCAAGAATATATATAACGGAAATATCTTTCAAACCCTATGATACCGTTCAACTCACTTTTCTTCGGGTTGATCATTTCTTTCCATTTCTAACACTGCTTCTGAAGTTGTGGCTGTTGAGAATGATTCTTCCAACCTGAAAGTTTATCATTCCAATGAATATGAATTGATAAAATAGACTTGGAAACCTAAGATAGACAAGGTGCTTTAAAATTATTTAAATAATAGTAAAATTATATCAATAGTTTCACGCAGAGACAGGCTATTTTGAGGTAAATATTTAAACACTGTGTAACTGAGAAACCTTTTATGAGAAACGTGTTATCGAGCATGTTAAAAGTTCTATATGAAAAGGTCTAATCTAAAGCAAAAAACCTGCCTTACAGACACCGTTCTTCCATCGAAAAACATATATCAATAAATACTAAGGAAGAGCAAATGGAATCTAAAAGAGTATTGATGATCTCGAGCGAATTTTTTTGGGCTCCTAGACACCCCTTCTCCATCATAATCTATTACTCTGCATACACTTTTTCTCCTACCTGTTCTTAGGAAATTCTAAATTTTGGGTGTCATCAAATTCCAACATTTCTAATGCAGGATGAAAATGGTCGGTTAACGCTGAAACACATTGAAACTTCTTTTTAAATATAATTCACATGTGATAAAATTTCATTGACTCACATTACACCTTCCTCGGTTCCTACATCTCTTTCCGATTTTCAGGAAGTATCCAAAACATTTTGTTCATTTTCCAGAATTGAAATGATATAGCATTCTTCTTGATAAAAGTTTTGCCTGGCAGGTGAATAGTGTTTTCACTGTGGAAATGGTTGGAACAAATGTTCATCAACATATTTCTGTCTAGTCGAAGTGCCTCACAGCAAAAGTGTTTGAGGCATTCTTGTTGGAGGAAAATCTGTGAACCAATATTTTCATGATATCAAAAATTTAATGAAAATCAAGTTTTAATAGTAATAGTGGTCTCGGTAGTGTAGTGGTTAGCATATCTGCCTATCAAGCGGAAGGCCGGGGTTCGAATCCTCGCCGGGCCACCGTGCTGGGGGTTGACGTTCGTCATCTGGTTAACGGAAAGAACAATTCGATGGAAAATTCTGAGCTACGCCCATGCTCCATTTGTTGTTCCCCTGTGAAATGTTACATCACCATCTGAGGATTGCGAAAATCCACTAACAACGCAGGTTTTCAGAATCTTCAAAGTTACTTTTTAAACTAATACTTCAATATATCGGTCAATGAGCACGCGAATCACCAAAAAACTTTAAAAAACGACGGAATGAATAATAAACACGAAGTCAACAAGGAAAATACACAAGGAAAGAAACAATTTAATTCCGATGGAAAACGAACATCAGAGGCCGATGAAACCCGAACCGGTATCGTCTATTTTTGTTAGTTGGAGGACTGTTATAAATATAAATAGGTTGATAATAGGTACAGAAACAAGGACAGAACGGTATCTCTATTCATTTTGTTTCTCCGAGGTTTCCAACAGTTTTCATAGCTGAAACATTTTCATTTGCCGTGGTTTCTACTGTTCCGTCTATCACGAAATATTTAATCTGACGTCCTCTACGCATTGTATGTTTCATCAGTCGCGAATCATTATCTTCCTTCGCGGGTGAATTTCAAACAGCTTTGAAAACAGATTGTTTTGATTGATCACGGAAGAAATTTCCGAGATACGGCACTTCCAGGAGGAAGGAAGAAGGAGACTCACCTGTGACCTGATAAAGGGATTGAATGGTAAAGCGTTTTTGACTTTATAGAAAGTATTGGTGCCTTGGAACCTGTTTAGGATTGTGAATTGTTTGTGGGTTTCGCCATGGAATGTGAGGAGTTAACTACACGATTGAAGATGGAACTCGGATTCGAAAGACCTCTTTGGAGGGCTGTGTATGCATTAGGATGACCGCAAAAAATCGATGTCGAAATTTTGCTTGTTTGGACCCCACTAAACGAATGCTCTCAGTGCCGCTCGTTGCTCGGAGTTTGAAAAAATCCAAATGTTGGGCCAAAAATGATAAAAACAAGCTTAATATCTCAGAAGGAAGCTAATGTTTAAACGATGAGTTTTGGAACCTTTGGTGTGAAAGTTGAAACTTTTCCTAGAGATCAATTACCCTAACACCAAACTGATATTTTTGCACTGAACGCGCGTTTCGCTAACAAGGTTAGCATCTTCAGGAGAAGAAAATTGATACTATATCTAGAGATGAGTTATTTATATACCTAAAGTTTTCCGGTCCGATATGGACTTCGTTTGTTACTGTTAATTATTCTTATTAATTTCTCGGTAATGAAATGACTACCTGCAAGTTCCGTCATCTGTTAGTATTGATTTCTGATTACTTCCTCAACAATAAATTGAGAAGCGGGCTAAATGGGATAGGTCCCTTGTCACCATTCATGCTGTTTTTACATTTTGCTATTTCTAGACTCTCACATGTATCGAGTAGTCTTGTGTCATGCACATGCTTGATCAGTTTCACATTGCTTTCACCAATTTTGTGATCATTGTGTAGAGCGTGTTGGGCGACACTGGATTTTTCTACCCTTCCGTATTTTATATGTGCAAAATGCTCTTTGAAACGGGTTTTAATAGCTCGTCGGCTCTGGCCGATGTACTTGTTGTTGCAATCTTGACAACTGATCTCGTAAATTCCCGACTTCTCTGAGTTTTCTAGTTTATCTTTTGGGTTACCAAGAAGCTGCTGTAATTTGTAAGGAGTTTTATATACAACTTTCATTATACTTTGTCAAATATCTGTTGTAGTCCTCTAGTGTATTGAGGTTCATATGGGATTACTATAAACTTTTCGTTCATCTCATCTGTTTAAAAGTCGAAGATTTACGAAGTGTTTCCCTAAATTTACTTTTTCTAATTATCTTATCAACTATCTCTGGGTTAAAACCGTTCACTTCAGCTACGTGCCTAATCACTCTCCTTTCATTGTCGTACTTATCTTTTTTCAAAGAAAAAGTTATTAACCTATGGACAAGAAATTGCAGTGCCGCCATTTTATGCTGTGGACAATAATTTGAGTCATTTGGAATGTATCTGAAGGTGTTCGTGTCTTTCCTGTAAATGTCAAATTCTATTTCATTCTGTTCGTTCCTTATAACCAATACATCTGAAAATGGCAACTTTCGTTCTTCTTCTACTTCGCACGTGAATTTTATACTATTACATCTGTTGTTTAGTGCCGAAAGGACATTTTCAATTTTGGCAATCCTTGTATCCACCACAGCGAATAGGTCGTCAACATATCTAATCCAGACCCTAGGGAAGTGACTGAGTTCCTCCCTAGCATCCGTCTCAAACCTGCCCATGAACAGGTTCGCCACAAATGGAGACAATGGGTTACCCATGGCTGTCCCTTCGTGCTGTGCATAATATGAGCCATTATATTGAAAACAATTCTGATCCATGCAAAGCTTGGTGAGTTGAATATATTCTTCAATAGTGTCGTCTTCCAAGTTATTCGATTTCAGCTCTAGATTTAGTATCAATTTTCTTCTCCTGAAGGTGCTAACCTTGTTAGCGAAACGCGCGTCGAGTGCAAAAATATCAGTTTGATGTTAGGGTAATTGATCTCTAGGAAAAGTTTCGAAGCTAATGTTGTTCTTCAAAATCCATACTCTACAAATAATTGTTGTTATTTCAAGTCAAACCGAGTTACAACCTTTAGCCCCAAAAACGTGACGTGGTACCATGGAAAAAAATGGTTGTTCTGAAATTGTTCATTTCCGTTAACCAGCTGAAGAACGTCAACCCTCAGAAGTCGAAACTTTTGCGAGCATTGGATCAACGAGGCCTCACCTTTCAACGTGCGATCACCAAACATGCCGCGGTGGCCCGTAGGGGAATCAAACCCCGTGTTTCCGCTTGAAAGGCGAATGTGCTAACCTCTAGACTACCGAGAACCACTAGGAGCATACTTCATATATTTCGTTATTTAGTTATGAATTTTGCTTTGTTCGGCATATTTTTGAGTCCAGAGTAGAAATATAATAGTAAAATAAGTAATACTGATAAGTCCAATGACATTTTTCATTTCAAAATATGAAAATCAGGTATATAATATATACAAAACAGACACAGAAAACAAACAGACGTAGTACCTATATGAGATAAAAATTTTATATATTTATCTAATATCTTCAAGAGCTTTTGTGAAAGTAGTTTTTGGAGAGTACGGATTGCTCCTCCCCAGAGCTGTTTGCTGTTACAGGAACTCCCAGCAGCTGTTCCTTTTCGCCATATGAAATAGCAATAGCTATTCCTTCACATTGTTCATTTTTCAAAACACCCGGTAAAAGTTCACCTATTCAATGAACGATAAATGTTCACTATATAATTTTTCTCAAATATATTGTTTTCTGAACATTTGCCTTCTACAATGTAAAAGAGTTTCAAAGACTTTGTAAGAGGGTCAAGCTTTATTGCTTCTAGAGTAGCTATCAAAACTCTTGTGGCATTTCTGTCGGATACCATACATCGATCTAACAAAATGTTTGAAATATCTTTAACGCTCCTCGCAAATGAAACTTCCATCCTTCTGCTCTCAGATGGTCCTGGATCTTCTACAACTTCTTCAGGGATGCTCAGTTCCTCCAAGCTCTTGAATTTCTGGTAAATACTGTCCTCTTCAGTGTCTTCTTTTTCTTCTCCTTGGAGATTTTCTTCATCATCACCCTCTAAGAAGCAGCGGAGAAAAGAGAAAAAAAATACTATAAAAACTTGTCTCACTAAATCCCCTTCTTCTGATTAACAATAATTCAGAACATCTCTACTATCTATTATTTATCTATTATTCAGAAGAAAAATAAAGAAGATACATTCTTCGAAAGTTTTTTCTTGGATTTGTAGGTTCATTTCTGCAAATTACTTTCGCACCTTGATTTATCCATCTCGAGACAACTTGAGATCCACTCCAGTCATGGAATCTGGGCGGCCCGTCACCCTTAGTTTCACGAGAAACGCCTTTCGATTTCATCAGAGCCAAGGCATCTTGTTGAGCAATATCAAAAAAATTATCCAACTGCTCTTCCGGTGTTTTTGCAGAGTTCTTCACTCAACGTGAAATTCTTTCAGCTTAGTTATTGCATCTCGCTCATGTTTAGTGGGAATTCGAGCTTTCTCCCAAAACATGTACACTTCTCGTATACTAAGTTTTGCTTATTCTCTTACAGGTAATTTCACAGTATGTAAATCATAAAATAAAGCAAATCATCTTTCGAACAATCTGTTCAGGCCAGTCTCAAATTACCTACACAGTAGGTTTCGGCTGGCACCTGTCAGACAACAACTACTCCCCTGGCTAATACCACGAAGGGCATTGAATTATATCCGACCAGGTGCCAGTGCAGGTTTCTTCACAGAAGTAAATCCTGCATTTGCTTTCGTCGATACAAATGAAGGAATTGATTTTCAATTATAGGGACGGACACACTTGCAGACCGGTTTCGGGCTATTTGGCCACTCGTCAGTGCAAGGCAGTGCCATCATCAACATAAAAGTCGATGATTTCCCATAATTAAAAATCAAACTCCTACAAGAGTATCAAGCCCCGGCCAAAGTTGATGCAAACAACGAAGTTGTTACGCCATCTACCAATGGACGAGGTATTCCAAAAGCAAACCGAATTCGCCCATTCCTCCTGCGAGGAAAATGTAAAAACACTTGACATAGTCAGTGGGCATACTTGAAGACTGGCGTTAAATCAAATCATCTTTCGAACAATCTGTTCAGGCCAGTCTCAAATTACCTACACAGTAGGTTTCGGCTGGCACCTGTCAGAAAACAACTACTCCCCTGGCTAATACCACGAAGGGCATTGAATTATATCCGACCAGGTGCCAGTGCAGGTTTCTTCACAGAAGTAAATCCTGCATTTGCTTTCGTCGATACAAATGAAGGAATTGATTTTCAATTATAGGGACGGACACACTTGCAGACCGGTTTCGGGCTATTTGGCCACTCGTCAGTGCAAGGCAGTGCCATCATCAACATAAAAGTCGATGATTTCCCATAATTAAAAATCAAACTCCTACAAGAGTATCAAGCCCCGGCCAAAGTTGATGCAAACAACGAAGTTGTTACGCCATCTACCAATGGACGAGGTATTCCAAAAGCAAACCGAATTCGCCCATTCCTCCTGCGAGGAAAATGTAAAAACACTTGACATAGTCAGTGGGCATACTTGAAGACTGGCGTTAAATCAAATCATCTTTCGAACAATCTGTTCAGGCCAGTCTCAAATTACCTACACAGTAGGTTTCGTCTGGCACCTGTCAGAAAACAACTACTCCCCTGGCTAATACCACGAAGGGCATTGAATTATATCCGACCAGGTGCCAGTGCAGGTTTCTTCACAGAAGTAAATCCTGCATTTGCTTTCGTCGATACAAATGAAGGAATTGATTTTCAATTATAGGGACGGACACACTTGCAGACCGGTTTCGGGCTATTTGGCCACTCGTCAGTGCAAGGCAGTGCCATCATCAACATAAAAGTCGATGATTTCCCATAATTAAAAATCAAACTCCTACAAGAGTATCAAGCCCCGGCCAAAGTTGATGCAAACAACGAAGTTGTTACGCCATTTACCAATGGACGAGGTATTCCAAAAGCAAACCGAATTCGCCCATTCCTCCTGCGAGGAAAATGTAAAAACACTTGACATAGTCAGTGGGCATACTTGAAGACTGGCGTTAAATCAAATCATCTTTCGAACAATCTGTTCAGGCCAGTCTCAAATTACCTACACAGTAGGTTTCGGCTGGCACCTGTCAGAAAACAACTACTCCCCTGGCTAATACCACGAAGGGCATTGAATTATATCCGACCAGGTGCCAGTGCAGGTTTCTTCACAGAAGTAAATCCTGCATTTGCTTTCGTCGATACAAATGAAGGAATTGATTTTCAATTATAGGGACGGACACACTTGCAGACCGGTTTCGGGCTATTTGGCCACTCGTCAGTGCAAGGCAGTGCCATCATCAACATAAAAGTCGATGATTTCCCATAATTAAAAATCAAACTCCTACAAGAGTATCAAGCCCCGGCCAAAGTTGATGCAAACAACGAAGTTGTTACGCCATCTACCAATGGACGAGGTATTCCAAAAGCAAACCGAATTCGCCCAATCCTCCTGCGAGGAAAATGTAAAAACACTTGACATAGTCAGTGGGCATACTTGAAGACTGGCGTTAAATCAAATCATCCTTCGAACAATCTGTTCAGGCCAGTCTCAAATTACCTACACAGTAGGTTTCGGCTGGCACCTGTCAGAAAACAACTACTCCCCTGGCAAATACCACGAAGGGCATTGAATTATATCCGACCAGGTGCCAGTGCAGGTTTCTTCACAGAAGTAAATCCTGCATTTGCTTTCGTCGATACAAATGAAGGAATTGATTTTCAATTATAGGGACGGACACACTTGCAGACCGGTTTCGGGCTATTTGGCCACTCGTCAGTGCAAGGCAGTGCCATCATCAACATAAAAGTCGATGATTTCCCATAATTAAAAATCAAACTCCTACAAGAGTATCAAGCCCCGGCCAAAGTTGATGCAAACAACGAAGTTGTTACGCCATCTACCAATGGACGAGGTATTCCAAAAGCAAACCGAATTCGCCCATTCCTCCTGCGAGGAAAATGTAAAAACACTTGACATAGTCAGTGGGCATACTTGAAGACTGGCGTTAAATCAAATCATCTTTCGAACAATCTGTTCAGGCCAGTCTCAAATTACCTACACAGTAGGTTTCGGCTGGCATCTGTCAGAAAACAACTACTCCCCTGGCTAATACCACGAAGGGCATTGAATTATATCCGACCAGGTGCCAGTGCAGGTTTCTTCACAGAAGTAAATCCTGCATTTGCTTTCGTCGATACAAATGAAGGAATTGATTTTCAATTATAGGGACGGACACACTTGCAGACCGGTTTCGGGCTATTTGGCCACTCGTCAGTGCAAGGCAGTGCCATCATCAGCATAAGTCGATGACTTCCCATAATTAAAAATCATATTCGAGTAGAGTATCTTCCCTAGACCAAGGCAGATAAAAACAACTAGCAAAATAGCAGTTGCTGCGGATATAATTCAATGCCCTTCGTGGTATTAGCCAGGGGAGTAGTTGTTTTCTGACAGATGCCAGCCGAAACCTACTGTGTAGGTAATTTGAGACTGGCCTGAACAGATTGTTCGAAAGATGATTTGATTTAACGCCAGTCTTCAAGTATGCCCACTGACTATGTCAAGTGTTTTTACATTTTCCTCGCAGGAGGAATGGGCGAATTCGGTTTGCTTTTGGAATACCTCGTCCATTGGTAGATGGCGTAACAACTTCGTTGTTTGCATCAACTTTGGCCGGGGCTTGATACTCTTGTAGGAGTTTGATTTTTAATTATGGGAAATCATCGACTTTTATGTTGATGATGGCACTGCCTTGCACTGACGAGTGGCCAAATAGCCCGAAACCGGTCTGCAAGTGTGTCCGTCCCTATAATTGAAAATCAATTCCTTCATTTGTATCGACGAAAGCAAATGCAGGATTTACTTCTGTGAAGAAACCTGCACTGGCACCTGGTCGGATATAATTCAATGCCCTTCGTGGTATTTGCCAGGGGAGTAGTTGTTTTCTGACAGGTGCCAGCCGAAACCTACTGTGTAGGTAATTTGAGACTGGCCTGAACAGATTGTTCGAAAGATGATTTGATTTAACGCCAGTCTTCAAGTATGCCCACTGACTATGTCAAGTGTTTTTACATTTTCCTCGCAGGAGGAATGGGCGAATTCGGTTTGCTTTTGGAATACCTCGTCCATTGGTAGATGGCGTAACAACTTCGTTGTTTGCATCAACTTTGGCCGGGGCTTGATACTCTTGTAGGAGTTTGATTTTTAATTATGGGAAATCATCGACTTTTATGTTGATGATGGCACTGCCTTGCACTGACGAGTGGCCAAATAGCCCGAAACCGGTCTGCAAGTGTGTCCGTCCCTATAATTGAAAATCAATTCCTTCATTTGTATCGACGAAAGCAAATGCAGGATTTACTTCTGTGTAGAAACCTGCACTGGCACCTGGTCGGATATAATTCAATGCCCTTCGTGGTATTAGCCAGGGGAGTAGTTGTTTTCTGACAGGTGCCAGCCGAAACCTACTGTGTAGGTAATTTGAGACTGGCCTGAACAGATTGTTCGAAAGATGATTTGATTTAACGCCAGTCTTCAAGTATGCCCACTGACTATGTCAAGTGCATAAAATAAAGCACAAAAAACTCAACGATTTGAGGTAGTTTACAACTGGTGATCTGGTAAATGGGATAACCCACAAAAATATTTTACCCTTGGTCCGACTTTGTACACCTGATGTGGATGCCATTTCAGAGTCAAATAGATGAATAAGAGTCAACAAAATATATCACAATCTTGAATTCCAATAAAATATTTTCAAATGTCTATAAAAGTAATACTATAATAGTTTTAAAAACAGTAACACACACACACTTGGGAAATGCATTTTTTTTTTTAATATCTTCACTAGATAATTGTTCGATCTAACCAGCTCTACGGCACTTCACAAACTATACTGAATGAATGAAAGGTCGCTCGTACGCTGAATTAAAATCACCTTTCCCAAAATAGAAATAAGATTCACCCTCCTTCTTACTTGTCGAACGGGTCTTTCCTTGGTAAACTAGTCAGGTTATTCCCATATAATAAAAAGGCTCTTTGTATTTGGAATTTAAGATCCAAAATAGTTTTCAAGAAAAAAATTTGATTTCGGGACACATTATGTAAAAACCCGTGAATCTCTTGAAATACTCCCTAACTGGCTCCTACTGGTACCAGGTCACATTTTTGGGGTCGAAGGCTGTTGTAACTCTGTTCGACTTGAAATGAAGGAAATAGTTTGGATTTTTTCAAACTCTGAGCGAGGAGCGGCACGGGTTAACGTCTTTCAAAATAGGTCAAATTTCGGTTAATTCAATATCTGGAGAGGAAAATCGTTTCGTGTGATCCAGAGGAACAAAATTCCGACATTCCTCCCTTCGCTGAGATCCGGTCACCACAGTGTGCATTCTCAGCATATCCAACATGGCATCCTCGTAGAAGTGGCTGCATTAACCCTTATTATCCTGAATTAACTTTATTTTGGAAATATCAGCGGTTTATGACTTCATACTGTTCGAAATATCAATTGAAAAAATATCCAAGACAAATTTTCAATATCACATCCATAGAGAGTGATATTTGAACCGTTGCATACATGTAACACTAGGATAATAAGGGGTCAAAAATAACAAAAGTCAATTATACAATTTTTATTGTTTTATTTGTATATCATGATTATAAAATCTCATAAAACATAATTGCTTCAAGAAAAGATATTCATTTTATATGAAAATTTTCATTGCAACCAATACACAACCCAACGCCACATTTGAGACACATGGTTCTGGTAATAGAAGTGCATTCTTCAGAAGCACATCTTCTTCGTTTTTTATCAGAATAGTTGCGGAATTGTTTTCCCGCTCTTAGTATGAATATACCAAGCATTTTGAAGAGTAACATCTAGCATCCACGTAAAAAGGCACCACCACCAGTTTTTCGAACGAATACTGACACGATATATAGAAAAATTCTGATCCATAAGATCAGTTCCACCCATGGAAACGTTTATTATTCATTATTACATAACTTGATTTCGGCCTGTGCACGGAACTGACGCCCAGAAAGCCGATTCAAGTCGAAGTCACTTTTTTCATCCCCAGATTCCCCGTCGGTTAACACTTCTGGAGGTTCAATATATATAGCTTCAATCGGAGAAGTGCCATTTTCGTCATCATCATGAGCAATCTGTAAAGCTTCCTCCAATGTCAGTCCTCGTCTAGAATGAAACATATCGTCAATGCAACAGAACGAAAGGCTAAAAACCTATAAATATATGTATATACATATATAAAACCCATATTCAGTCCTGATGATGTAAGGATTTCAGTTGCCGAAACGCACAACATAATCAATAAAATTTCAGTCAATAGAATCATTCATTCAAATTGCCGGCTCACGATCTCCGCTACAACAGCACCCCATTATCCTAGCGTTGCATATATGCAACAGGTAAATTTACACCCCCAGGGAATATTTCAAAATTTTTTTTTTCCAATAGGTTCAACTATTTCGAGGTTAGGTGTAACATTCATGAACACGAAATACATGGAAGATACATAGTTTGAATATATGTTCATGAAATAATATACTTACTCGAAACGGATGTCCATATTCTTCGAATTTTCAGGATCACAGTTCACCAAACTCATAAATAGTGTCACTAAAAACGCACCTAAACGTCCAAACACCTCTTAACAAGTAAATGTATGTATCTGTGACAGCACTTACAGCGACATTTACTCGCCAAGTTCAAAAGTCACTCCACAGAAAATTACCAAAATACATCAAAAATGCGTTGCATATATGCAACGCTAGGATGATTAGGGTTAACTTCATTTCAGTGCAGTGAATACCGTTCACAGAAGGTGAGATTTGAATAAGTGGCACACAGAAAGAACATGTAGATGGTGTAGTTGTTTTGTTCAGTGAGACAAATTTTCCACAACAGTTTTTTTTGTTTTTTCAAGGTAGTAGGTAGAAGCCTACCAGCCTCTGTCTACTTAGACACCAGTCTAGTTTCTGCCTTTTTTTTTTGGTTTTGGAGTTTCTTCATCCGAAGTATGTAATTGGTTTGATTTCCACCAATGCTGTTATTATTCTTGGTTCCATGAATTTGATTTTTTTGTCGCATCTGTACCTGTTCAGCATATGGATTCCTATCAATTTACTTGAAGTTCTCTCCGATGAATAGCTGCCGTTCGCTTGTTGTGCCAGTCCTTTTTTGTCATACAGTTCCTTCTGTGAAAAAAGGCTCCAGGTTGTTGAACAATTTATAAATGGTGACGAGCCTAGCCGAATTGAATGTATCCCAACATCACGTTATATCAGAGGAATAATTCATTCAGACCAATCTCCAGGCAAATGAACTCACACATGCCATATAACAACTACTCCCCTGGCTTCCACCACGAAAGGCGCTGATTTTCATCAAAGAGGTGTCAGTGCATTGCACTTATGAAATTTCTGCATATGCTTTTTATGATGAACGGACAGAAATTGTTTATCAGCCGTTAGTACTAATGCTCAATCGAAGTCTAACGATCAGGGAGGCAAAAGATGATTACACAAGAAGGAATTAGCGGAGATGCTCGACTGCAAATACTTAAAGGAACTCGCTTAACCCGATAGTTACCTGTGACAATGAAATAATTTGTATAAAACTAATATTGCAGATTTACAATATATCATGAAATTGCCTTTTCTTTATTGAGTTAACTTTTGATGCGTGTTTTGTCCATGAATAAATGGAAAAATGTCTTTATATACGACTCATATATAATGTAATTATCATGTTTATGGTTTCTGCAATATAATGCCATTCATTATTTCCTCAGGAAATAATGGCGGGGAATTAATAGTGAAAGTCTTCATTTCCCCTTGTAGTCCTATCACAAATTTTATCGAATTGAATATTACCATGGAATCGATATAACCAAACTCCAAAGTGTCAGTGTCAAACGCGTAAGTAGTGTTTGTGTATTTGTTTCGAGATGAATGGAGCTGAAGAATCATTAATTTATGATAAATAAATAATGACTATTATTATTGACTCGTTATATAATCTACTATAATTACTTTTTAATTTTTTGTTTCGAAATGAATTATATTCCTGGTGAATAAAAAACAACTAAACCCCACATTTTGAAAAAGCTTATAGTATGTACTTCTCTGATATCGTGATGCATACAGAAAGTTTCTTAAAATTGGGAAATCATGAATAGAAAATAAAAATACCATTATCGAATATATTTGGAATGTATTATTACGGATAATAATTGAGATACGCAGTGTTGGGCAATCTAATTTTTCGATATCATTACTCTTGATCCAGTCAGTATCAACCCATATAACCCTGTATTTGTTGGAAGAACCTTCCTTGAGGAACACAAATTATTGAAACTACATAGGGCATATCATTCGAAAAAATATGAGTTTGGTCAGTATCACATTCATGAGGACCCTGTATTTTTCTGGAACATACCTTTTGTTAATCATGCAAATCATTCATATTAGAAATTTTCTCCTATCACGACTCTGAAAGCGGCTATTGTCTGCCTGTACATATATTTTCCCATAATGTACAAATAATCTGCCAAAATATTTTCGAAATAATGTCCAAGCATTTGTGATTTGAAGGTTTCTGACTTTTCATTGTTTAATTTGATTGCATTGCTCACTGTGGTACAGAAAAGAATGTTATACCACACTCATATAATTGGAATGCATTCTTAACTGTTGTACTGCACAGAACTTGAATTTGCCGCCAAAAATAATTGATCACATTTGTGGCTTTAATGAATATAAATATCCAAAAAACATTCTTATGATAATAACTCTAGAAGCGTTCGAGAATCCTATTGAAATCCAAAGTGATATACACTGCCCGCCAATCGCAATGGAACAACCTATTTAATAGGCTGAGAATCCCTTCATATTCGTGATCGAGACCACTTTCCTGAAAAAATTTCAGCCCTTACAAAATGCAAATTTGTCCCACTTTTCATTGAAACCTAAAATTCTATATAGATTCGGATTCGCAGAATTCAAATAACTGTTTCTTCTATGAGTCCTTCCTCGGAGAGAATACATTATTCGTTTTCTATTATTCACAACCTCTTTTCGCAAGTGCCCAAGTATAAATTCCTGTTTTGCCTCGATTATTTTCGCGCGGAGATCGTCACGAGTAGTGGGCCTATTCATATACTTCATTTCTTTAACGTTCCTCATAAATGAAAGTCTAGGGAAGTGAGATCAGGTGAACGTGGTGGCCACGTCACGAGAGGACTATTAGGTCCAATCCACTTCCTAGGTAGGTTTCTGTTGTGCCATCCGCTGCTTGTTCTATAATTGTGAACGGGTGAACCGAACAACTCAAAAATTAATTTATTCCTCACATTCAGAGGCAATTCTTCCAGGAAGTCGGAGAACTCATTCTCCAGGAAATGAACGAATAATTCTCCATTCAGATTTCGTTCAATGAAAAAACGGTCCTATAAATCTTTCATTTAGTGTCCAACATTCACTTCGTGGGATATTTGATTTCAAAAATCCACCACCCAGTGCGGATTTTGATCTGCCCAATATCTCATATTCTGAGAAGATACCACACCATTAGTGGTTGAAGTAGCCTCGTCACTGCATAATATTTTTTTCAGGGAATACATGTCATTAAGGTAATTGCCTTGTATCCACAAACCGTATTCCATTCTTCTTTGTTCGTCTCCACCGTGTAAAGTGCAGAGAAATTCAGGTTTGAAGGCATGCATTTTATGCCTTTTCAAGCATCTCCAAATTTCACTTCGGCCTATGTTGTGTTGGTGTGACAAATTTCTCAAACTTATATGGGGATCAGCTCGATATGCAACCAAAATGATATCATAATCAATGATTTTTTTTCGAATTTCCTCACCTTCATTACTTGGCCGGTTCTCTTGAACTGTTGGTATATTTTGGAAACTGTTCCAGAGTGTACAGGGGTATCAAGTGGGTGTCTTCGATTGAATTCAGAAGCTGCTTCGAGATAAGACCTCACACCTTTTCCAATCATCAGTATCATTTCAATTCTCTCTTGTATAGTTCGTCAGGAAATGTTCTAGACTACACCGATATGAAAGTCAATAGTATCTATCAGGAAAAAAAATTACAGGAACAATACAAACCATAGCAACAACAAAAGCAACAGGAACAATAAAAGCAGCGGGATTCTATTTCACGAGTGTCGATTGTCGGTCGACTCGATGGGAAATTCGATGTTCAGAGAAGAGGCGATTCTAATCTACGATCGAATTTATCTTCGGGAATCGTTGGAATATGGGATGTTGTTCACTAAATATTGACGTATGCTTGCATGTCAACAATATTTTCGGTGGCTCATTCAAAACTTGGAAAGTATTTTAGTTTACTTCCAATATATATATATATTGTTGGTGCCACTTCGATTTGAATAATAAAATGTTACTTTTAATGAGAGGTGGCAACATTGTAAAGGTGGATTCGAACGAATTTACTGTTTTCTTTTTTTTGGTTTTTTTTTTTTTAGCAAGCGAAAAAGTTTGCTAGTAGAACCGTTGTTCAACACACATTAAGATATTACTTGATACTGCATACTGCTCTGTCGTCAACCGGGTGTAGTTATCACATGCACGTGCATTATAGTTGTAGATACGTTTATAAATCGATAGTTTTTATTTCCTCAAAAAATCCTTTCTCTTCCTTTCCTTCATTTAACCTCGGTTTTTCCATATAAACTGAAGTGAAGTGCATACCGCAGACTGCAAAGGAAGAAACCGGCGGATTTCGGTGAGTCCACATTTTTAAAATTCAGATCTACATTACATTTGGTCCTTCGAGCCGGATGGATTTTTTGTAATTTGAATTGATAACGTAAACTATTTTGTACGTCTTCGCCTTTTTTGTTAGAGTAGATACGGAATTTCTCACTCGAAAGTGAGTTGAAAACGAGATATCGGGTCTCAGCATTCAACTCAATTACTGATAATTACTTTTGGAAATAGATTCGTTTCAGTATTATTGCGGAATAATTATAGAGGCAGTATCAGGTTTTGTTTTTCTTGTCAACGGAATATTCGTTCGGATATTGGTTATTTAATTTAACATACAAATACTAGATAGGAGGTCGTAGTCTTAAGTGGGTTCTTTTTGTTTTTTCGATTATAATTATGGGTGGTACTGTAGCGGAGCGTAAATTGAAAGTTTTGAATGCAAAAAAAGAGTCTTTATTCAGTATTATACAAACATTGGTAGATACTTCGAAAAAGATCTCGGATGATCAAGCAAAGCAAAAGTTTCAGACATTATATAGGTCCATCGGGAAAACTCGTACACCGTTACTTATTGATGACATAATGGATACCAGCGCTAAGATTGATGAGGATTTCAAACCAAATTTTGCTGTTCTTCGGACTATAGATGAAATGTGTTGTCATGTTCACGGGGTTGCAGCTGCTTTGGAGAGAGAATCTACTATCAGCCCAGCTATCCAAAGTAATAATAATAATATGGCAGTGCGAACCTTACCTAGTCTACCAAAAATCGAAATACCGGAATTCTCTGAAGAATTTCGGGAGTGGGAAACTTTTTATTCCCTTTTCAAAAGCGTTATACATGAGAATACCAACTTAACAGATGCAGATAGGGTTCATTATTTGATGGGCCGTTTGGAGGGTTCTGCTTTGGTAACTTGTTCGGGAATAGAGCCAACGGGAAATAATTATAATATCATATGGCAGGCGCTTGTAAACAAATATCAGGATCAACGGGCACTAGCTACTAGCTATTTAGATCAAATGATGGAGTTCGAACCTATGCAAGGGGAATCGGCTTCTAATCTCAATATGTTTTTGGAAAATTTTGTTTCGGCAGCCCAGGCGTTAAAAAATCTCAAACTGTCTGATTTGTCCGATTTCGTATTAGCTTATCTGTCATTGTTAAAGTTAGATTCCGAGACGGCAAAGGCATTTGAAATAGCAAATAGGGGGAAAATACCTACCTTTGATGAAATAAGGGAATTTGTGAAAGAACATGCTAAAATTTTGAATTTGAATCGAAAAAAGGTGAGCAATAAATCAGGTCCTATTGACGTCCATAAATCGCGATCACCCAAATCATTTGTAGTAAGTCAAACTCCCAGTAAATCGACATGTCAGTTTTGTCACAAGAGTTGGCATTATTTGAATCGGTGTGCAAAATTCAAAAGTCTCACTCCTTCGAAAAGATATGAAATTGTAAAAGAAAGAAACTGGTGTTATAATTGTCTGTCTCCGAATCATGGGGTTCGCTCTTGTACTTCGGAAAGAGTTTGCTCGGAATGTTCTCATAAACATCATATTTTATTACATACTGGGAGACAGAACTCGGCAGGTTCGGTGGAACCAGTGGTACAAGGAGGTTCAAAAATAACAGAAATAACCCCGAATAATGGGTTTGATAGTGCCGATATGGGGGTTAGGGAAGTTAATAGTTTATGTTCAACAATCAGAAGTAATGATTTGGGCGGTAATACTGTTTTATTGTCTACGGTCATAGTGAATGTTGTCAATAGTCCTTGGAAAAATCAGACTGCTCGATTCATACTGGACAGTGGTAGTCAGACTTATATTTTGACATTGAAATGCTGCAAACGATGAGGACTTGAAATTTCTAAAATCTATTCTTCAGTTTTGGATCAGGATAAGAAATATTCACTCAAGACACTGTTGGTAGATAGAATTTCAGATAAGTTGCCTCGGGTAAATGTACAGTCTTGTGTTTTTTCAAGTTTAGTCGGTGTTCAACTAGCAGATGATACTTATTTTCAGCCGGGAGAAATTGACGGTATCATAGGTGCTGAACTTTTTCCATATTTGATAGGATCTGGACGCATTACTAGCTCCATAGGTTCACCAGTAGCGGTACAAACGACCCTTGGATATGTAGTTATGGGAAAAATTCCGGTTATTTCACCAGTGTCGGAAACACACACTTTTCTCACGTTATCG
Source organism: Zygogramma bicolorata (assembly GCA_032362365.1). Classification (NCBI taxonomy): domain Eukaryota; kingdom Metazoa; phylum Arthropoda; class Insecta; order Coleoptera; family Chrysomelidae; genus Zygogramma; species Zygogramma bicolorata. The sequence goes on along the minus strand of JAVJAQ010003282.1, from coordinate 56,369 downwards.
AATGAATTAGCGATTGAACAATTACTCAATAAATTCTGGGAAATAGAACAAGTTCCTAAATATAATTTACAGAATCCGGAAGAATTAGAATGTAATGAAATATATTTGAAAACATATAGTAGGGATGTTACAGGGCGGTTTACAGTGGCCTTGCCATTCAAGAAATCTGAGAACAATCTGGGTGATTCAATGAATATGGCCAAGTGTCGATTGCTTTCCTTAGAAAAAAAACTTTACCGGTTTCCTGATTTCAGAAAAGCTTATAACGAAATAATGCAAAAGTTTATTGATAGCGTTCATATGAAGTTGGTAGAAAAAAATAAATTGAATGGTATATCTTATTTCATTCCACATCATGCAATATTCAAGCCTGAAAGTACTACTACTCCTGTTCGGGTAGTTTTCGATGCAAGTGCACCATCCGATAATGACGTTTCGTTGAATGATTTATTATATTGTGGTCCTAAATTACAAGCCGACATTTTCACCTTGCTAGTGAATTTTCGTTTATTCAAAGTAGCATTGACCTCAGATGTCTGTCAAATGTACTTGCAAATTAATATCGTTGAAGAGCATCGTAAATTTCAGCGACTTTTGTGGAGATTTCATCCAAATGATGAAATCCAGGTTTACGAAAACTGTGTTGTGACATTTGGGGTGAAGTCCTCACCATTTTTGGCCCTGAGAACCATAAGGCAGTTAGTTGAAGAGGATGGAAATAAATTTCCTCTGGCGGCAAAGGTTATGTTAAGAGATCTCTACATGGACGATTTGGTGACTAGTATTGGTTCAGACGAGGAAGCTTGTCAATTATATAGAGAATCAGTCGGTTTATTTTCAGCGGGAAAATTTGATCTGAAAAAATGGTCAACCAATTCAGAAATTCTTTCGAAACAGATACCTATTGAAAACCGTTCCGCAAATTCAGTTGTTTTTAGGGAAGATATGAGAATTTTAGGGATGCTTTGGAAACCGAAATCGGATAGTTTGGGATTCAAATGGGAAATTCCAGGATCTGAATGTACAAAACGTGTCATATTGTCTACTATAGCGCGTTGCTATGATCCTCTTGGTCTGATATCTCCTTTTATAATGTATCTTAAACTGGTGGTCAAAGAATTATGGAGACTCAAGATCGGATGGGATGAGGAACCTCCTACGAATATCCGGAATATATGGCATAAGTTGAAATTGGAATGGTCGGAAATAGGCAACTTTCAATTGCCACGTTACCTTTCAGCTGAAAAGGAACGACCTGTCATGTTGTTAGCATTTGCGGATGCAAGCAAGGACGGGTATGGTGCTGTGGTTTATTTGCGTACTACATACCCCCTCGGGAGGGTAACTATCAATTTAGTTTGCGCTAAATCTAGGGTATCTCCGTTTAAGCTTGTAACAATACCTCGCCTGGAATTGTGTGCTGCGGTACTTTTATCCAAATTAGTCAAACACGTTTTTGATACCTATAATAGTAGAGTTACTATTACTAAAATATGGGCTTTTTCGGATTCAACTACCGTTATACAATGGCTTAATACTTTTTATATAAAAGATATTTTTGTAGCTGATCGCATAGGGTTGATTCGTGAAACCATTCCAAATGCTCATTGGCGTCACATACAAGGGAGTGATAATCCAGGTGATTGTTTATCTAGGGGTTTGACACCATCTCAATTAATTAGGCATACTTTGTGGATATCCGGCCCTTCTTGGGTAACCCTTCCTGAAGAATCTTGGCCAATTTCAGGAACTGATGAAATTTGTGGTGATAATCAGAATAATGATGTATTCGTTTCTACTGAAAATATGGAAAATCATCCACTGTATGAGTTGATGATGAGATGCTCTTCATGGGTAAAAGTTCTGCGAACTACGGTAAGAGTACTCAGGTTCACGAACATTCTCCTATCTAAAGGAATCATAACTGCTTCGGATATTCAGAAGGCTGAATTGACTTTGGTGAAGGTTTTGCAAATGAAATATTTCTCTGATGAAATTGACCTCTTGCAGTCTAAGGGTCAGTGTTCGCACAAATTGCGAAAATTGCGGCCATTTTTACAAGATGGACTCCTCAGGGTGGGGGGTAGACTTACTAATTCTGATTTGAGTTTTGATCAACAGCACCCACTTATCTTGCCTGGCAGAGATCCAGCAATTGACAGAATAATTGATCATTATCACAAATTGAATATGCATACCGGTGCACAACTTCTGGAGGCATTAATCCGACAGAGGTATTGGATATTATCTGGTAGAAATGCGATTCGGCGTAGAGTACACGCTTGCAATCGTTGCTTCCGTTTGAAACCGAAAGAACTGAATCCACTGATGGGTGACTTACCAGCAGCACGGGTTCGCCAGGCTAAAGCCTTTCTTCATACCGGAGTCGACTATTTCGGGCCGATCCATATTACTATGGGCAAAAGAAGGGGAGCTCAAGTGCATAAAGTATATGTTTGTTTATTCGTTTGCATGAGTGTGAAAGCAGTTCATTTAGAACTTGTGAGTTCTTTGTCGACCGATCATTTCTTACAGGCCTTCAAGAGGTTTCTGTCTAGAAGAGGTCCTTGCAAAGTTATTTTTTCCGATCAAGGGTCCAATTTTGTAGGGGCTAAGAAGAAATTATCTGAACTCGGTACTTTGATCAATTCACCAGATCATCAGGAAGCTCTGGGAATAGAGTTAGCATTGAACCAAATAGAGTGGAAGTTGAATCCAGCTAACGCACCACAATGTTTCTTCGTGAGTAGACGTATTGTAGCGTAGCTCCACAGAAAAGTCAAATAAACGAACAAAAAGTGCAATTAAAAATTTGAAAGAAGTCTTGCCATACAAGTGAGTGCTAAATTACAAGTTGATTGTGTCATTTCAACTCTAAACTGCAAGCACTAGCTAGGAGTGGTAATTATTTTTTCATTATGTCGAAAATCACTCGAGCTAACAAGGGAGAAGACGAACTGCACACATCCATTAAAGCTGTTGTCAGTAAACTTGTTTCATCGGACGAGTTCATAGCACTCATCTCCAATGCTATTATGGATGTGATTACAAAAAAGTATGATAAAGAAATTGACATGCTCAAGAAAAAAAATAATGATCTGACACAAGCTTTGCAAGATCAAGAACATCGAATAAATACTCTAGTTGCTAACCAAGAATCATGTGATAGAAACCGGAGATCTAGAAATGTTATATTATATGGCGTTCAAGGAAATGACAACGAAAATTGCATCGATACCATTCTAAATATAATCAATAATAAACTCAATATAAGACTTGATCCGATAAGTATTGATAATTGTTTCCGCATGAGAACTCCTGACAGAAATAATGTTAAACCAATCATCATCCAATTCTCTACAGTTTTTGTAAAAAATCTGGTATATAATAAAAAGAAGCTGTTGAAAGTAACGAATGTGGTGATGAGGGAAGATTTGTCTCCAGAAGCAGTGACGCTGATAAAAGCGGCAGTGGAAAAAATAAAAAAAAATGGGCGAGTATGGTCGAATAATGGAAATATATTCGTGAAGTTCAATGACAAAGATAACATTAGCAGAATTGAGAAGTTGAGTGATATTGAAAGTGTGTAAAGGGAACTATTATTGCACATGTTTTCATTTTGTATTCAGGTTCTTATTTGTAAACAATGTTAAGTTCAGAATTTTGTGGGGCAGCGTATAGTTTTCTAGCTGCTACTTCAGAGATACAGTTTTTTTTAGGTTATTTTTTATTCTGGTTTTGCTCATTCGAACAGAACATATTATATTACTATGAATGATACATTTCGAATTTTGAAAATTAATTATATTACGGTGTGTACCCTATAATACCCTGTAGAGCTGATTTTTTTTTCTCTACTAGAAAAAAGAACTGTTTTTCTGTTCTTACGCTCTCCACCTTGTAATGGTGACTATAGTATGAATTTTTTTGTTATTGTTTTGCACACAAATATCAAATGATCAATTGCTGTGGGCTAGTGCAGTTCGTCTGTACCCGCGGTGTTAATTTTTTGTTGTTCAGAAGGTTTCGATTGTTTTTAAACAGGATAATTTTACTCATTCAGTTGTGAATAATTATTGACAGTGGATTTTGAGAGAATACTTGAGAGACTTAACTAGATATTGATAAACAGGATGGATTGTCTTAGTGTAGCTTGTTTAAACGTACGATCTTTGCTATCATCACTTCGTGATGTGAAAGACATACTACAGCAAAACGAATACGATGTTTTTTTAATGTGTGAGACATGGCTATTTGACCACGTTACTGATGAAGTCTTGAATATTGCTGATTATATATTATACAGGGGAGACAGAAATGCTCGAGGCAGAGGCTTATGTGTTTATGTTAAAAATAAATATTCGAGTGAATTAATTGTAAAAAATGATAAAAACAATTGGGAACAGTTGTGGATCAAACTCACAATACATAAACAAACATTTGGTATAGGTGTGATTTATAAACCACATGACCAAGCCGCCAATGACTTTCTTGATGAATTTGAAGATTCTTTGCTATCCTTGTTTCCAACTGTGGATGAACTGGTATGTTTAGGCGATTTCAACATAAATTTTTTTGAGAAAAATATTGTGTTCAATAAACTTAATAATATTTTGGAGGTATTTGATCTAGCACAGATAATTGACGAACCAACAAGAATAACTGCTAACTCTGAATCTCTTCTCGACTATATTATAGTTAAAGAGGAAAACTTGATTGAAAAAGGTGTTATTCCGAATGACGTATCAGACCATTTTATAGTGAACTGCAAGCTCAATGTAAGAAAGCTAAATACTTTCAAGATGTATACATACAGGTGTTTCAAAAATTTTAATGAAGAACTATTTTTTCATGACTTGAGGAATATATCATTTCACCGTATCTTCGATCAAGAAAATGTGGATGAGAAGGTGTCGTACTTGGTAAATTGTTTAATTAGCATATTTGATCGGCATGCTCCTATTATAACTTCTAAAATTACGAAAAAGAAAGCTCCTTGGCTGACATTTGCCTTACAAAAAATGATGAATGAAAGAAATAAAGCGCTGAATAAGTATAAACGGACAAAATCGGTGGCTCATTTTCAATTGTATAAGGATCTCAGAAATTATACAAACCAAGCAATGAAAAGGGAAAAAAGAGCATACTTTTTATATCAGTTCGATAATGCCGATTCAAAAAAGTTGTGGCAAACACTAAGAACAAATAATTTTTTGAAAAATAAAAATCGTGAAATTCCTGAATGTTTAAAGAAACCAAATGAAATCAATGATTTTTTAATTAATTCCATTCCAAATGTTGCTCCACCTGAATATCTCATGGATTTTTACAGTAACAACAATATCATTCCCTCCACTTTTAAATTCAAAGAAGTCGATGATATTTTTATATACGACAGTATTTGCAAAATTAAGTCCAATGCGATGGGCTGTGATGGGCTGAATGTTGAACTCGTTAAACTTTGTTGTCCTCTCATCGTGCCATATATCACACACATAATTAATTTCTGCCTTTCAAGTGGTGTTTTCCCTACTGTTTGGAAAAGGGCTATAGTCCGAGTTCTTCCTAAAAAACAAAATCCTTCAGAATACAGGGATCTCAGAGGTATAAGTATGCTACCTATGCTTTCCAAGATTCTGGAAAGATCCATTGAGGTACAGATAAGACAGCATTTAGCGGATCACTCACTATTGCCTGTTGTTCAATCTGGATTCCGTAAAGGTTACAGTTGTACCACAGCCTTACTTAATATAGTCGACGACATCATTGCTTCAATGGATAAAGGTCAGTGTGCAATTTTGGTACTGCTAGATTTCAGCAGAGCATTTGACACCATTAACTTCAAATTACTGCTTAATATCTTGCACTATATGGGTTTCTCAGAAATGGCCGTACGCCTTATACAAAATTATTTAGACAATCGTAAGCAGTGTGTGGAAATTGAATCAAACCAGTCCGAATATATGACATTGAACTCGGGGGTACCTCAGGGTTCAATTTTGGGTCCCTTACTTTTTTCTATATATACCATCAATTTGATAAAATCGTTAGAACAATGTAAGATCCATGTCTACGCGGATGATACCCAGATTTATCACACTTTCCCACCGCAGTTAGCAAATAATGCATGTGAAATAATTAATAGGGAACTGGCGACGTTTATTAAAGTAGCTTCTGATCATTGTTTAGTAATAAATTGTGCAAAATCTAATGTGATTCTATTTGATTCTATATATAATCGGGCTAGATTTCAATTACCTATTAATATAAAAGTAAAAAATGAAGAGATTACTGTAGTTAAAGAAGCTAAAAACCTGGGCATCATCATAGACAGGGACTTAAGATTCGAAAAATATGTCAATCAATTGATTCATCGTGCATACAGTTCACGGAAGTTGATTTACGGTAATAGGCATTTCTTTCCTCGAAACATCAAAATAAAACTATGTGAAGCGTTAGTTTTATCGCATTTCAATTTCGGTGACTCCGTCTATGGTCCAAATTTAACATCTATATACAAAAGTAAAATTCAAAAAGTACAGAATGCCTGTCTAAGACTAATTTACGGTGTGAGAAGAAATCAGAGAATATCACATAAATTAATCGAGACAGGATGGTTGAATATGGAAAATCGAAGAATTCATCACGCTGTCACATTGTTTCACAAAATTGTTTCATCTAAAATTCCTCCATATTTGTACAATAAAATATCTTTCAGGACGGATATTCATAACCTAAATTTACGATTCAAAGGACTATTATCCCCACCTAAATTCAAAACTGAAATGTTCAGACGATCTTTCACCTACCAGATTAATTGCTTGTATAACTCCGTTCCTGAAAGTTTAAAGAACTACGGCATAACTCGCTTCAAGTCTGAATATAGAAATAAAATATTTAAAACACAAGTTTAGATACTCCTACCTCGCTTCCCAAGTAACAAATATATCTATTACCATCCTTTTCTCTCAATATCTATCTGTCAAACAGGCTTCACACTGAAATCATCTCATTGACACACTGTATTAGGGTTAAGTGGAAGAACATTTTCGTAGTGAAGCTGTATTGTTTATCTACAGAAAATGAACTTCGCCCTTTGTTTTCAGAAATGTTTTTTTCATTTACATACAAAGGATACGTACATGTATAATGTTTGAAAATAATAAAGACCTTTATTATTATTATTATTATTATTATTATTATTATTATTATTATATGGTGGGCCTCTGGGAGAGCAACGTGAAATCTGCTAAAACTCATATTTTTCGGGTAATCGGGGATCAACTATTAACTTATGAGGAGTTTTCAACTGTTCTTGCACAAGTTGAAGCCTTATTGAATTCACGTCCGTTGTGTAGGCTGTCTTCAGATCCGTCTGCTCCTCGAGCATTAACTCCCGCTCATTTTTTGACGTTATCTTCCTTGGACGATTTACCTTCAGAAGATGTGACGCATTTACCAGTCAACCGTTTGAATCGTTTCCAACTCATCGACCGGATGGTCCAAGATTTCTGGAAGCGATGGCATTTAGAATATCTCACGACCCTCCAAATTCGTCAAAAATGGAATAGGGAAATTCCTAATATAGAAATTGGAACTATTGTTCTTTTGAAGAATGATAATTCACCCCCTTTACATTGGCCATTGGCTGTAATTTCTGATGTACATCCCGGAAAGGATGGAATCGTTAGAACCGTGAGTGTAAAAACAGGCAAAGGTACTTATTTACGACCCGTTCTGAAAGTATGCCGTTTGCCTACACAGTAATTTTCAATTTTTATTTCATTATTGTTTCAGCTGTAATCGGCTTATGGTTTCATTTTATTTTTGTTCATGCTCCATTACAGTTGATTGTAATATATTGTTCTTTGGTATTTTTTATGGGGTGAGTTTGTTTGTTCAATCAAAATATTTCAATGGATATCAGATTCAGGAAGATCTCACTCCAGTACTTCGTACTTTCCGGCTTCTATTTTACACAATTCAGATTGAAAATTGCTTTTCATGGTGGAGGGTATGTTGGTGCCACTTCGATTTGAATAATAAAATGTTACTTTTAATGAGAGGTGGCAACATTGTAAAGGTGGATTCGAACGAATTTACTGTTTTCTTTTTTTTGGTTTTTTTTGAAGCAAGCGAAGAAGTTTGCTAGTAGAACCGTTGTTCAACACACATTAAGATATTACTTGATACTGCATACTGCTCTCTTTGTCGTCAACCGGGTGTAGTTATCACATGCACGTGCATTATAGTTGTAGATACGTTTATAAATCGATAGTTTATATTTCCTCAAAAAATCCTTTCTCTTCCTTTCCTTCATTTAACCTCGGTTTTTCCATATAAACTGAAGTGAAGTGCATACCGCAGACTGCAAAGGAAGAAACCGGCGGATTTCGGTGAGTCCACATTTTTAAAATTCAGATCTACATTACATATATATATATATATATATATATATATATATATATATATATATATATATATATATATGTATATATATATATATATGTGAATGAAAACAGTACACTATATAATAATTGTAATCGATAATAAAATCATAACTGAAATAGTAGGTAAATAGTAGGTAAATATTATAATCTTCACGATCGCCTTGAAAATCGAAAATATTACCAATAGTTCATCAAGGAATTTTGGCAGAAGTTGAAAGAGACAGAAATTTAAGTTTAATTCGATGAAGACAAGAATTGAGAGCATCAAGTAATCCATTTATGCTTCCTGATAATAGATTTGTAGAATTATTCCGTTTGAATAAAAGGTAAGTGGAAAGGCTCATTGAGGAAATTTCACCTTTCATGTTGGATCCCTCTAATAAAAAAGGGATATCCACTGAAGACAAAGTATTTTGTGCTTTGAGATTTTATGCCTCAGGATCATACCAACAATGTGTTGGAGAAGAATACCTACAATTGCGGCTTAAGTCAAACTCTAGTCTAGTACATCGATCCATTCATATGGTAACCGAGGCTATTCTGAATATTATAGATAACCACATTTATCTACCAACTCTGGTTCAAGAACGAAATTCTATCAAAATGGAATTTATGAATCGCTTTGGATTTCCTGGTGTCATCGGTTGTATAGATGGAACTCATATTGCTATTTTGAAGCCAAGAACAGAGGAACATAATTATATTAATAGAAAAGGGTTCCATTCCATAAATGTCCAGGCAATTTGCGATTGCAAATTAGATCACTTTTTGCGAACTTTGGTGGTTCAACTCATGACTCTTTTATATGGCGTGTATCACAAGCACAGCAATTCATAAGAGGTATTCATGAGCACTATGAGTTGGTATGGTTTCTAGGTGATGGTGGATATCCTCTGCAACCATATCTAATGATTCCTTTTTCAAACCCACAAAATGATGCAGAATAACTCTATAATATAACGCATATGAGAGCAAGAAACTGTATCGAAAGGTGGTTCGATTGAATGAAAATGAGATTCAGGTTTCTTTTTAAAGAAAGGTCTGCACGATACAACCCTCATTTCATGAGCAGTGTTGTCAAGGTGTGCAGTATTGCACAATATGTGTATTGAGGGAGATATTCCTTTTGAAAAAAATTTAAATGATATAGATAAGCCAATTCCACATAATGTCAATAATATTGTCGGGAAGTAAGGTAGGTATTTGGTCCTTCCTTGGGGTTAAAGTAGCTCAGATGGTCTTTGTAATAACCAGGATGAAATCAGTTGGTTTAAACACAAATATAAACTTCATTGATTAAACATTCACTCAAATCGACAATAATTCAATAAAACCTATACTTACAAAATAAAAACCCAACAACACTGAATTTACTTACCCTATTGGGTAGAATCGTATTACTGACTACATCTGAGAATTTCTTAAACAATCGAGAGGCTGTTTTCAATTCCCCGATCAAATGTTTATTAATCAATCCTCGAATCAGAGTCACGACACTTCTTTTATAACACATTCGATTTACTGAGTGTGATATTTGCCAAAACATTTAGACGTGCATCAAACCATTGTCAACAAATGCGTATATGTACGTCAATGTCGCGACCTGATTCCGAAAAGGTTTTTTATTTAGGCCTTCTATACAACATATGTTCCTCGGTTCTGAATGATGGCCCCCATCATTGAAGAAGGAATCTATCATTCGAACTATGAAGAATAGATAGTTTTACAAATACCAACAAACAGCAAACGGCTAGAAATCTAGACACACTCCTAAAATTTCTCCCAAGATGCCCTATTTTCTATCTAAGCAAAATACTGCTCATTTTACATTTTTCATATCCCCATCTTTTCTTCTGGCCACCCTGGTTCTGGCGAGGAATTCACCTTCTCTGATGGCGACTGCATTCTCCCATGGACCAGTTTCACTTCATCCTGATTACTGAATGAAACGGAAAAGTTTGGATCTTCCTACCTGCTCCGACTTTCTGTTACTGTTTGGGGAAGACTCTTATGGGAATGAGAGACTGGACAACTGAAGAAATTGGCTAATCTTGATGCAGCACTCCCTTGCCTTCTGCTTTTGACTTTTTAGCCCGCTTCCTCAATAGGTGGCTTGTGTTATACTACCGGAATGGACTGACATGACGGCAGATCTCTTTCAGCTTCGAACTCTGGACAATATCATTGGCATGACAATTCAATGCCCATGGTTGGTTCAACGTTTTGCTTTGGATTCTTGTATGGCTCGTAACTAAAGCAATTATTGATCTGGCGTTCCTCCCCAGTATCCTGGATAACTATGCGGTCTGGCCCGGCGCCTTCACCATGTCGGGAAGTAAGGTAGGTATTTGGTCCTTCCTTGGGGTTAAAGTAGCTCAGATGGTCTTTGTGATAACCAGGATGAAATCAGTTGGTAAAAACACAAATATAAACTTTATTGATTACACATCCACCTAAATCGACAATAATTCAATGAAACCTATACTTACGAAATAAAAACCCAACAACACTGAATTCACTTGCCCTATTGGGCAGCATTACTGACTACATCTGAGAATTTCTCAAACAATCGAAAGGCTGTTGTCAATTCCCCGATCAAAGGTTTATTAATCAAGCCTCGAATCAGAGCCACGACACTTCTTTCATAACACATTCGATTTACTGAGTATGATATTTGCCAAAACATTTAGACGTGCATCAAACCATTGTCAACGAATGCGTATATGTACGTCATTGTCGCGACCTGATTCTGAAAAGGTTTTTTATTAAGGCCTTCTATACGACAATATTCCAAACCCCATTCACGAAGCTGGAGTTCGAGCAAGAGATACTATAGTGAACAGATATTTCAGATCATTTCTGCTTTTCGTTCCATATTCTGGCGTATAACAAATCCTAATATAAACTTTAAAAAATCACGTTTAATACCATCATTCTTGTTCAGAGTATGTTCAAGTTTTATACTCATTATAAGTGGTCACTTTCGCTAGAAGATACTATATCAATTCAAACCTCTGATAATCACGTCGAATATATAAATAGATCCAAGCCATTTTCATCATGACATTTGAATATATGCATTCAATTACCCCATGATTCTCACATTTATCGAAGTAGTAAAGTGAACTTCAATAATATTGTAAAGATAGCCCGATGTGAAATAACGTTTGATTGTTAACACCAAATATATTACTCCAAAAAAAATTCAACTGAAAAAACTAACAAATAAGCATAACGAAATTAAAATATCTACGAAGTAACAAAATCCAACTAAACTATTCCTTTCTTATAGCCGCGGCTAAATTGTTGATGTTCATCGCAACTTCACTCAACCCTTTTGAAACTACATCTTTAAATCTTTAATTCCTTTCAGGATTTCAATAGTTTCCTTGTATTGTTCATTGAGTTCATTCCTCTTTCTTTTTTTGGGTGGTGGCTGAAAAGTTTAATTGTGATCCTGCAGAGAACTCATTGGCTCACTCTCTGGCACATTTTCATACTGAGGTGCAATGTTTACCCTGCAAGAGCTAGGCTGAAAAAAAAACTGAATGCTAGCACAATGCTTATGTTCGATTTAAAGGAATAACACCAGATCATACACCACATACACCACTAAGTATTAAGCTCTAATAAGTTATAAAAGATATAAGAAGTTCAATATGCACTTTTCAATAGGAATGTTCATGCATTTGTAAAAATAAAGTTGAATAATTTACATTTAATATTACTTAAAGCATTCATGTCAAACTCAAAGTCGTTGGTGGACCGAAAGCTTGAAGACCGTAGACTAGGTGGAGGCCGCAAAACCTCATCTCAAATCAATGATATCATCAAGGAAAAAGGTCCTATCATATAGGACAACTGTATTTCTCAATTTTCAAATAATTGTCAATATTATCAACTAAGTATATTTTGATATATAAGTATATGTTGCTAAGAAAAAAAAAATATGAGGAATAATAATAGCGAGAGGAATCTTGCGGTAGATTTGTTTCCTTTCAACTAGGAAAATAATTGTTTAAACTTATAGGTACTTCCAAACATTGACAAGATTTTAGAAGCCAATTCTCTTATTTTCTGGTCTAGATTCGACCATCATCACACCGCGTGTATTTACAAATAGCTTTTTTTTCACGCTCTCGGGCCGCAATACTTGACTATTTTCAAAATTGATTTGGGCTGCAAAAAATGCTCAGTGAGCCGTATGCGGACCGCATGTTTGACATGGTTGGAAAAGCTTATTACTTGAAACCTACTGTATACATCCAAGGGTTAATGACAGACAATACATGATAGATTCCTACCACAGCAACTTCCTCGCATCCCACTCCCTGGAAAAAATTGTCCCCTAGCATTTCAACAACCCTCTTTTCAAATCTATTCAAGGGGACCTCATTCGGAGGGCCACCGTCAGTCTTTTGTGAGTCCAACTTTACGTTAGATACTTTTTTCTTAACTAGATATTTTAAGTCAGTCCGTGTCTGAAAAATATTGTTGTTAATTTTATATTATTATCGTAAATCTTACTTTTTGCCATTTATCTGGGGAACGTTCTCCATATCCCAGAGAATTAAGTATCTGGGAGAGTTCGACCCACAACAATTTATTTCTATTCCTGCCATATGGCCCTACATTTCGACCTGTTGCGAGGCACTTGTGCTCCTCTAAAAATGATAATAATACTTCCCAGGGGGAATGAATCATTTACTTTGAACGCCATAATTAAATATATTCAAACCAATTCAAATTCAAAATTCAAACAGCAGTCAACAGCACCACAGAATCACAGAATAGTAAAGACTGGCTCGCGTCTCACAAAAAATATGAGATGGAAAGAGAATAGAAAGAAACATCGATAGAATTTGACTGGTCATGGGCTCTCGAATTTTGAGATCGAGTTGCGACGATGATATCGTGAAATAGAAATTGAGTTGACGAAGAAATATGGTCGACTCGATCATTTCTATTCGATTCATGAAATAGAATCCCGCTGCAGAATTACCACGAGAAAGACTGAAATTAATACGCTATCTCAACAATATTGTTTGTTGGGAATCGACGAGAGAATCGATATAATCCTCTTTTGTTTTCCACGGCAACGTCAGGACATCCTTCATTATTGAACGTATTATGATGATGCAAACAGATGTTTTTCCATAGAAATGAGAATTTCACAAAAAACATTCGAAAAATATATCTAAAATTTTCAATATAGTTTTCGTATCATAAAGCCAAATGAAATCATGATTGAAACAATGGAAATACGTTGTGATTCCTGTATTAAGAGATAATGTTGTGAATCAGAACCATAAAAACTTATGTACACCACGAAAACGGCATATCATTAAAGTCAGCGATTGGCGGCAGAAAAACTTGGAGAAAATGCGTTTTTTCCAGAAAGAGCTATGACCTTTTTGCCCCCTCCGACCAAGAATACAAATCAATCATCGCCAATGAGAAACGGAAAGTTTTTCTATTGAAGCCAATACGCAGAGTCGAGGACAACTATCGACAATGTTAATCAAGAATTGTAATTGTTAACTTTATTCGTAGATCGGTGATATGATCTGAGCAATACTTGAGTCTGTTATTCATCAAAGTGATGACTCCTTTTGATAAATTTTGACAATGATATGGTGTTAATGGTGAATTTCGAGTAATTGAGTTGAATACATCATAAGTCTCGGATTCGTGAATGAGAATTGGTCTCAATTCTTATGTATTATTGGCAACGAACGTACAGAACAGATATGAGTACTCCTTCCTCGAAACTCCAATTCCCCCCAATCACTGGAGCATCATTCAGTTTTCAGAAATGAAACGTTTCAGTACAGCATCTGTCGCACTGTCGCCCATCAGAGCCACTCCATTTTTATTGTTCGGAATGCTGCCAATATTCGAGTGAGAAATCCAAACGTCATTTTTTTGTAGCAAACCTCGTGTGAAACTTACTGGTATGCCAAACGTTTTCATTCAATCGAAACCATAATTTTCATACAAGTACATACTTCTTACCGCCTCGTAGGTTTTTTTTATATGCAGATTCACAAGAAACGAAAGACCAGTAATGTTCAAAGAACACCGCGTGAATCAAGGGACAGGAGATACGAATTGACTTTCACTTTGAATTTCTGAAGTTTGTAAACCTCAGGAAAAACCCCACTCTCCAAGGAGTTTCAAAGTTCAGCTGTTCTATTGAAAAAAGATCCCTGAGATAGGTTTGATAGGTCCCCAAGTTCACAACAAAGGAGTGGGAATTCTGTACTCCGAGTCGAGTATTCCGTGTAGATATTGCCAAGGGTGGAACGACTGATAACATTTCTACGATGCTCCAATGAAGTGAGCGAGTCTGTGAGCAAAGAACCATCAACAAGACGGATTGCCTTCATCTGAATAGAATCGAGAAGCTTCAATGAATGTTTTGTTGCCGAACTCCATACATGAGAACTATTTTCCAAGACAAGTCGTATCTGAGCCTTGTAGATTATTAGAAGCTGACGAGAAGTGAAGTATTTCTTCACACGAAATAGAAAGCGAAGTTTCTGGGAAGCACTTTCAGCGATCGATCTCACATGGTTTTCCCATGAGAGATTATTTCTGATTGTAATTACTTTGAAGGAATAATTAGTCATGACATCTGAATGCTAGATGATGATAGATCGGCTTTCTTTGAGAAGAGACATGCCTGGGTTTTCCCAGCATTAAACTCCACCAAGTTCATGTCCCCCCATTCTTTTATCTTTATCAAGTCATCGTTGATTTTATTGACGTGAATGTTTCTTTGAATTTTTGTTTCTTGAGCTGGTATGGGCACTCTGGAAGAGAAACTAGTAGGGAGAGTACTGCAGTCCGCAAAACTATGCACTGAACAAGATGTTTTTTCGAGCATATCATTGATATGAAGCAAAAACAAAATGGGCACCAGGACTGAACCCTGTGGAATACCTGCTTTTATTGGGAGAATATCAAATGATGCTCCATCAGAAACCACACACAGAGACCTGTCAGACAAGAAACTCTTCAACAAAGACCACAACTGAGGGGGCAAACCATAACACATCAGTTTAGAAAGAAGACCCCGATGCAAAACTCGATCAAACGCTTTTGAAATATCGACTGCAACAACTATCGTTTCTCCGAGTTTTTCAATTGCTGCCAAATATCAGAAACACAAGCCAATAAGTCACTGGTTGATATTTGATAGCGAAATCCATATTGTCGATCAATAATTATTCCTGATTTCTCTACATTATTGATAAGGTTCATATCGATTGCTTTTTCCTTGACTTTGGAAATTATAAAAAGCAATGCAATTGGTCTATAATCACAAGGTAAAGTCATCTTCCCTTTTTTAGGAACTGGCTGACTTTTTGCTCTGCTCCAGGAGGCTATCAGGATGAGTATCAAGAAACAAGTCCAGTATATTGGCAAATTGGTTATCCGTATCAGGAATACGAGTGGACTGATCCATGAGATATTTTAGATCATTAGTAATAACAAATGCCTCTGCCTGTCGTCCTCTTTCATCTGTTCTATTCGAGAATTCAAGTCATGAAGAATTCTGTTCTATTCGAGAATTCAAGTCATGAAGAATTATGTACATTAAAATTACCCAATGTGGTGACCTCAGCAATTGGATGGTTTCCTTTGATGAAGTCTTGATCTTTTCCGATGGAAATTCGAATACTCTGTCGAAAGAGTTATTGTTAGGTGATAAATAAAGACAACAGACAAATTCAGTTTGTTCAAACCACATCACACAAAAATATTTCGGTTTCAGCCCTTCTTCGCGTTGGCACGGTAAATCATTCGAAGAGTATAGACCAACACCACCTTTGAAACGAGAGAATAGAATAGAATTCATAACCTGGACAAAGCATATGTACATTATTCGTATATGATTTGACCTGAGTTTCAGTTAGAATGAGAATGTCAGGTTTTTCTGTTTGCAGATGGTAATGCACATCAATGATATTTTTATTCATACCACGAATATTACAATGATTTATTCTCAATACTCTCGATGAAGGTTCCCCCGAGTACCTCCCACCCGGAAATCTGATTGGGGAGGTATTTTACTTCCGAAGCTCTTCACTCTGGGAGACATTATCATCATTCTTCATTTTCAACAGTTGGGAAACACCGGAAATATCAACCACACACTGAAAAGTGAATTAACACTTCACAGCACATATAGTTGGTATGGTGGTATCTCACCGGGCGATGGTAAGGCCATCTTCCACCTAGATTATTCTTTTAGTCGCCTTCTACAACTGACAGAATCTACCCCAGGGTTATTTTAATTCAACCCCTTGCAAAATGGCAATAGTGTCATTTGTTCGGAGCCTCATAAAGTTTGTGTATTTAAAATGCCATTTTGAAACACACCAAATCACAATTAAATTCGGAATTATTTATTTTTTGGAATTATTCCGAAAACCCTTGGCAAAACATTTTTTTCTTGGCGAGAAGAACCTCACCTCGATAAACAATATTCTTATTTCGAAAGAAATAATTTCTTTCCTCCTCGATAAGTAATATATTAATTTCATGACCGATTTTCTTGTTTTGTTTTCAGGAGCATCCATATAGCCCAGGTCCTTGCACGAATTGTTTAGAAGATCGTGTTGACAAACTTGTCATGTGGGAACCTTTGCCAGCAGGAGCCAATTCAAGCCATCCACCGATATCTTTGAATAAGGCAGTACAGAAAGGTGAAGTCACGTGCATATGCAACCGACAATCATTTTCTACGCAAGTCATATCGAAAGGGGAACAGCTCAATCTTCAACTCATCGTAGATGGTGCCCACAGCGCACTCAGCTATTTCAAACATACGGCATCTTTATTCGAAGCAAACTATGAATTCGTACATGGGCCTTTATGCGGACCTCCTATTATCCAACCAACTGCTGATGGAGAGATCCATTATCCATATTACGAGGCAATCGGCTTCGTTGAACCTCCGAAATCTATAAGGTAGTTTTACAATACCTTAACCATATCACCAAGAATATGTATACTTCATGTCATCTTAATGCTATCAAACTGAAGACAAAGCGAATTCTTAGTAGAACATGGCATTGATTTATATACCGTCAAGGAACTCTTTGGATGAACCGTTTACTTGAACACATTCGAAAAGTAACGAGTAACTAATGCTGTGGGAGAATCGGTATGATTCCAAGAAATCGAAATTCTATTTGCTTTCGGAGTTGAAGTAGTTCTATAAATAAGAACCTTATTGAAATATGCAAGGTATTCCAGCAAAAATGATCTAACCTGAATATATAATCCGGTTGGGAATATCATTAGAGAAGTCTCATTGACAAAAAACACTTGACATAACTTTGAATCACTGAAATGTATTGGCAGCGTTAGGATTTTTCAAAGTGATTGACGAATATTCCCGAAACAAAGGGCAAAATTGAAAATGTCTGAAATCAGGCACTAAGAGTATACGAGGGTGCACATTTCCAAGACTAACCAGCATTCGTTACTCCACCTCTCACACCTTCCCAGTTATAAGCAGTAGTAATGTTCGATATGTGAAATATTATTCGATAGGTTTCATCATGAAACCAGGTGCCTGTATAATGAATACATCGTTGGCCAATGGAAACTTTTCACAGTTAGCTTTGAAAAATGGAAATTACTGGGACCAATGGATTTTTATTCTGAGGGAATTTTTTTTTAATCTATCCCCAACCTTGTCACGCAGGTCTCTGCTGGTGGGTATGGAGAGTAAGCATCCATTAGCGCGACGATATTTAAGTACAGCATTTCCTACGGAATGCCACGCTGAGCAAAAGCACCCGATTAAAAATTAATTCATCTCTCAGTTGCGGAGCCAGAATCCAGTGGCGGTGTGCGTCAAAAATTGAAAATACGAAAATGATATTGTGCAAATTTTCGAACCCATTTGAGGTTTTTCTTGTTTGCAGTTGAGTTTGTGACTCCAAAGAATGTAGCCTCATGAAAAGATATGATAGTATCATCATTTATCAGAATAGTTGTGTGACATTAGTATATTTGTTGCATTGTATGCTTGAGCATACTTCTAGAATAGCTATGTATGTGAACAGTTACGAAAAGTTCAATTTTGTGTAACGAGGATGCTTTATACTGGTCGAGTGTAGCGACGTCTTGGAAAGTAGCGCAAGTTACACACACATTAGTTTTGTTACACCCATATTTTTATAATTTCATCCAAACAGTGTTTTCATTATTTTTCAATGATGAAGTATGGATTCTACAAATATTTTCAATCAAGTATGTTATTCACACATAGCTTGTCAGTTCGACGTGTTCTATACATTTAGTTGCTCCATTCACTCCGACTGATTTCATAGATGAAAGAGAATGAAGTAATAACTGATCAGAATTTTTTTTACATGTGTTGTGTGATTTCCGAGTTGAAGAGTATGAAAAACTCACTAAACCGAGACTAGAATCAGAAATGCACATTCCGTAGTAAATTATAAAAAATAAAACATTTCGTTGATGAGACTCTGGGTTTGTTGAATTGTAGTAACTACCATAAATCTTTTTGATATTCTTTACTTTTAGAAGTAATTTCCTATAACAGAAACTATTTCTTTCTGCTTAGCTAAAAATGTCCTACACCATGAAAAATGTTCTCTAGGGTTATAGATACGCATCAGTGATATAAATAGACTCACGTTTTCCTCGTTGCGAGCTCGATGACAGCTTCCTGGACACGGCAGAGGGCAAAGGTAGATCTGGTGCACAGTTATAGTTTTCAACAACCATTCACACTGCTACAACCTTTGGTGATGTATTTTTATATTGTTTTTAGGCACAAAATGCAACATGCCACCTCGTACCTCGTTTTCCGAGAAGCCAAACCGCTCTCTCCCGGTCCGTTTCTTCTTCACCCCTCTTCGTCATGCCCCACTCATGTCTTGTCTTGCGCACTATCAGTTTGAGCCACGAAGACCAGTGGCGCAACACTCTCATATAAAATAAGCATCACAACACCCCTCTATTGAATTCAGACACATTGAGTCGGGATTTAATAATAATATAAAATGAACATAAGTTTAATATCCTTAGTAGTACGACAATGAAGTTACAGAGAGGATCTTCAATCGAGTACTCGATGCGGTTGTTTATACAGTTTCAGATTCAAAATATTATGCGGACCAAAAGTCTTACCCTCACTATATTGCAGTAAATATAAATTCGATCCTTTTCTCTCGAGAGTAGAGTATGGTCCTTCATACAATAAAAATAATTGGATTGGGGGTGAGTTCGAACTAGCACTATATCTCCTGGTTCAAAAACAACTACAGAATTCTGTTTATTATATTTCGTTTCTTTCTTGGATCTTTCTTTTAGAACGAATTCTTTTCTCCGCGATTTCCCATATCTCATTTCTTTTCCCGCATAAAGATATGAAGGTGTAAACCCCGTTACCTGATGTACCACATTATTGATACAGTGCTCCACATCGGCTAGAACATGAGCCCACTTGGTGTGTTTCTGAGGACAAAAAGCTCTAAGCAACCGCCCAATTCCTTTATTTACTCTTTCAGTAGCATTTCCTTGCGGGAAGTACACCGAAGTATGAAAAATCTTTATGCCCCTCTCTAATAACGCGTTTCGATATACCTCCGAATGAAACTGTGTTCCATTATCACTTAACATTGCCTTAGGTATCTGAATCTTAGGGAAATCATCATTTACAAGTCGATTAACAATTGCCCCACCTGTAGCACGTTTCAACGGATAAAGTTTTGTTCAGCGAGAAAAAGAATCGATTACAACTAAAAGCTGAGTAGCCCCAGATCGTGACCTTGGTAACGGTCCCATCAAGTCCAAACAAGCCAATTCCCCCGGCTCCCGGATAACCACGCTTTTAAATTCACCTTTTATTGTTTTACTTGCCTTCGATTTCTGGCAGAGATCGCATGAAGCTACAATTTGTCTGATATTTTTTTGCATTTTTTTCCAATAAAATGTCTGACGCATGTGCTCGAATGTTTTATTGTACCCAAAGTGCCTTATATCTTAATGTTGTTGTTTAATCAATCCTGCAATCTGCTTTTGCAGTACACATAAGCGATAACCCGGATCGCGATTATTACCCTTTAAATATAATATTTCATCGGGCATTTCAAACCACCGCAACCTTTCGTTTATTTCATCTTCAATCGAATCCAATCTCTGAATAATTTTATTCAGGGACGGGTCGGCCCTTTGGTCATCCTTAAGAGTTTTTAACTCCTCTTTCAATAGTTTAAATTCATTTGTCAACTTCAGCATAAAGACGTTCACTTGTTCCCTATTATCGGGTTTGACAATCAGTTTTAAACACACTGGGAATCGAGAAAGACTACCAGCCGTAATATTTTCGGATCCCTTACAATTAACTATTTCAAAATCTAATTCTTGCATATACAATACCCATCTGGTTAGTCGAGCTGTTTTGAACGGAGCACTCATAATATAAGAAAGACTCTTATGATCTGTAACCACTATAAGAGGTTGTCCTAAAATCTACACGCGCCAAGTTTGTAACGCATGTACAATAGCCAGTGCTTCTTTTTCTGTTACTGTATAACGAGATTCCGCTCCCCTCAACACCCTACTATTAAAAGCAATGATATATTCATTTCCCAAGTTATCGGTTTGATATAAAAATGACCCCAAACCATATCCCGAGCTATCTGCTTGTATATAAAAAGTTTTTCCCAAAACTGGATGAGCCATATACGTAACATTCAAATAGGCGTCTTTGATTTTTTTGAACGCTAGATCTTCTTTCTCCGTCCACCCCCATTTTGCATTTTTTTTTCAAAAGATTCAGTAACGGAATGGTTAAATCGGCAAAGCCCTCGCAAAACCTTCGATCATAATTGACCATTCCTAAAAATGAGTTCTCGTATATTTCGCTGTCGCGGAAAGTCCTCGATTGCTTTAATTCTATTCGGATCTATTAATATTCCCTGCGGCGTAATAACATGGCCCACAAAAACCACTTGGCTTCGCGCAAACACAGACTTTCTCAATTCAACCGTCAAATTTGCTTACTGTATTTTCAAAAATATCGTTTTCAAATGGGATAAATGTTCCTCGGCTGTTCTTGGAAAAATCAATAGTTCATCGACAAATATTAGTGTGAAAGATTCTACTTCAGGCCCCAAAATTATTTGTAGCCCCCTAATGAAACTCGCCACTGATGTCAACAGTCCAAACGGAAGTACCTGAAAAATGTATGTAATATTCTCGAATAAGAAACCAGCGAATTTTTGGTCTTCGGTGTGTATTGGAATTTGCCAATACGATGCAGTTAAATCGATAGTTGATAAGTATTGATCTTGCTCAAAGCGTACCAACAAATCATCAATACGTGGAGGTATAACGTGATCTTTTTCCATCCGCTTATTCAAAAATCTAGCATCTAGACAAATACGGATTGATTGGTCCTTTTCAACAACCGTAGTAAGTGGCGACACATATTCCGTTTGTGCCGGTTTAATAATACCTAACTCTACCATTTCATCAATTTGTCGTTTGGCCTCAGCCCTATGCGCAAAAGGAATTGGATACGGGGCTCTGAAGGAAGGTGATGAATCACGCATTTTAATCTCATGAGAATATTTGTCAGTCAAACCCGGCGTTACTGAAAAAATCATTTCAAACTCTTTTAGCAATGCATAAAGATTTTCTTTTTCGTTCTTGTCAAACATCTCCGCCCTTTCACTTGTTTCTCTGAGTTGAGACTCTGAATAACAATGAAGAATATTTTTATTCTCCTTAAACTCTTTAATGAGACTGATAGCCACTTTTTTTTCTGAATAAATTTTCTATCTATTTCCAATCTTTATTCTAACTTGTCCAATTTCCATTACCATTCTATCAAAATCTAATTTTACATTTTCAACTTTGGTATTACCAAACAGTTTACATGATAAAGTTTTGTATCTATTTTTATCGGCAATAAAACTTGAAATTTAACCCTTTGAGTTTTTTCCCCTACTGCCACTAATACCTGTGTATTCGATACCGGCAACACCAACAGTTTATTCGAATTATCATTTAGAGAGTTGAAATATTCTTTCGATACCACAGAACACTGACTCCCGAAATCTATGAGCGCTTCCAACCTCTTATCCATAACCTCTATAAGAATTTTACGGCGATAAAGTTTTTTCTTCTTCCAACCCCCCAAAATCTTCACTATCGCTAATAAGTTCGTCTTGTATACTCAAATAGCGTATTGCTCTATTCGATGAATTCCTTGTTTCTTGTATATCCCCGTTACCATTATTATAATAATTAACGTTGTGTTCACCCCATTCCGCGTAATAGCACCCCTATCATCATGGTAATTTTGGGAATTATCTCTTCGACCCCCTGTAAAATTTCTTTGCTGATACCCTTGGTGCCTATCCTCACGATTTAAAGCTGTATTCCGAGGTGTTTTTCTTTGACTCATTCCTCTATTTTCACCTTCAAACGTTAAATCTAATTTTCTTAAATATGTTTTCACCTCATCTATTGTCTTAAGACCGGCGATAAAAACAACTCGTTGAATTTCTGTTGAGAAATGTCTAACTAACCACTCAACTAACTCGTTTTCTTATATTGTTTCCGATAAATAAGCGGCTTGCCCTACCATTTTCAGAAAATAATCCGCTCTGTTACCGGATTTGAATTCACCGTATTTAATTTCAAGGAATAACTCTCGCTCGTGTTCAATACCCCAATAACGCATTTTGAAAGATTCTCAAAAATGTTCGAAATTCTCAAATGATTATTCTTTAGCCATTGCCCAGTCCGCCGCTGGACCTCTCAACGAACTTATAGCTGAACCTAATTTACTATTCTCGGGCACATTTGCTTCAACAAATACTTTTTTAGGTTTCTTCAAAAATAACATCGGATGGATATTACCACCAGGAGAAAAAGTCATATTTGAACCCCCCAAATCACGCCACAGAGATATAGGTATATTGTTTATCGTTATTTACTATATTTTTTCCGAGGTTTTTCCATTCTCCCCATAACCCTTTTCTGAAGAATTATTTCCACTACTTTTATTCTTTTCCGCAACGGATTCCGCCAACTTATTTATACTCCACTGCATTTCTACCATTCCATCAGCCAGTTTAGCGACTAGCGAGTCCAATAGTTTATTTGAACTTCCCGCTTCCCCTTCTATACTTTCCTTGTCGCACGACTTTCGATTTCTTTTTCCAGGTGCCATTTCAAATCTAATACAAATGATTTCAGCAAATATATAATCCCTCGATAACTATATCATTCACTTTCCTCAAAATAACAATCATAAAATACCTAGGTATATTGCGGTTTTCTTTACAAAGCAATCCAGCATCTCAAAAACGAAAACTGTTTACCAAACATCGACAACGTCGGCAACATGGAATATTCCGCCTTAACGGTTACAATTTCCAGAAGCACAAACTAGGGGAACTATCAACTAGCCTACAAACATCGTACCACGTAGTTAGGTACCCAACATTTTCTCATGAACACAAGTACAGCTCTAACATCAGCCGCCGAATGAATCGCCTGTTTTATATTTTCACAACGATTACAACTTCCAACCTAACTTTTTATTGTTACTACAATTTGCCTCGAGTTGGGTGCCAAAATGATGAGACTCTGGGTTTGTTAAATTGTAGTAACTACCATAAATCTTTTTGATATTCTTTACTTTTAGAAGTAATTCCCTATAACAGAAACATTTTTTTTTGGTTAGCTAAAAATGTCCTACACCATGAAAAATCTTCTCTCGAAGTAGGGTTATAGATACGCATCAGTGATATAAATAGACTCACGTTTTCCTCGTTACGAGCTCGATGACAGCTTCCTGGACACGGCAAAGGGCAACGGTAGATCTGGTGCACGGTTATCGTTCTCAACAACCATTCACACTGCTACAACCTTTGGTGATGTATTTTTATATTGTTTTTAGGCACAAAATGCAACATGCCACCTCGTACCTCGTTTTCCGAGAGGCCAAACCACTCTCTCCCGGTCCGTTAGTCCGTTCCTTCTTCACCCCTCTTCGTCATGCCCCACTCATGTCTTGTCTTGCGCACTATCAGTTTGAGCCACGAAGACCAGTGGCGCAACACTCTCATATAAAATAAGCATCACATCGTGATTGATTGGCGGAAAGTGGGGCGTTTTGTTTTCGTTCATATCGTAAATATATGTTTTATATCACTAGGTGATTTTAAGCACGGTTTAATAATTTTTACTTACTTTTCAATTGGGGTATCACTCAAAAAAAGTAAAAATTCTGTTTCAAGACTCGGTCCACATTTTTTTGGTCTTTTTTCACCTTTCAAAATCACTCAGCACATACCTCTTGCTGAAAATGCTTCGATTCTCCTTTCTCATGGAGGGCACGCGGCTTTTCGGGTATTTTCCATTCCATTTTCAGGATAGCAAAATACACAGGGTAATGTTAAGTTTATCGGGCACCAGGCGATAAAAAAAATTTTTTTGCGTGAACTTACGTATTTCGACCTCCTGAACAAAAAACTTAGATAAAAATTTTGGCGCTCTCCAATAGTTTTCAAGATACAGGGCATTTTTTGGGTCAAAATCGGATTTTTGAATACACGTTCCTGCATCAAAATTACACTTGAAATTCATCTTTTTTTTATCAGCACAATGTACACATCCCTAATTATCCATTCCACACTTTTTTTCATTCGGAAACAGTAGTTTTATAACAAAAAAATGCACTTTTCCTCAACAACAACAAAAACATTGAAAATTCGGCATGTCACTGCTAAATGTTTAGTGTATTTTTTTTACGAGGGGTTGGTACCTTGGAAAACCAGAGCACACTATTCAAATTTAAAATATCGCGAATTAAGATCGGCGATCAGTGTCTTCCATGTTCATTTCCAATTGCATTTGGAAACCATAAGACATCTTGAGTTCAAATTTGGCACACTTATTGAAAAAATGTTGAATTTTGAAATGAATGTGAAAAATTTCATCTTTTTTCAAAATTTCAAAAAAAAAATATTGTATTTTCGAAATTAATTCGAAAACAAGACATTTCTATTATTTTAACCGAGAGCCCTGTGAAAGTTACGTGTATTTTGAAAAAATCAAACTGTTAGTATGTTTCCTTGCAAAATGCAATCAGAATTAGGAATTCGGCGGCATTTCCCACTATTTGAACCAGTGTCATGAAATACGTCGAAACTCACCGACATTTTTAATTCAGCCCCTAACGGACAGATGGTGATGAGGCATGAGGTTTCGGAAAGCAGTTTCGATTACGGAAACACGCTGAAAGAAGGTCTAGTTATCATTGCTTGCTTCCACATGGCTGGCTTATACATTGGCGTAGTTGTTTACAAGGAGTGGAATTTGCACTTTAGCGATAATGGGTATAATGTGTAGGTATTGGTTCTTTTAGGAAAGAAACACATTTTTGGATATGATATCAAACATGATAGAGAAAAAAAAACAATGATTTTGATGCCATTCAGTATGAAATAAAAATGAAGCTGATGAATACATCGAAAAATGGAATGAAAAAAATTGTAATTAATACAATTTAATAAAATTTGTGCATCGAATAAGTATTTCTTCTTCTTAGTTTTCTGGGTATTTAAGCTGGTAGAATCTGAACATTCCGTGACAGTACCTACTGAACAAATTGAATCGTAAAAAGTTCAATGGTTTTCTAACTGTATAGCGTGACTCTCGGTCTCTTAGGTCTTATTCGTTTGTGGAAATCACAATTCTAAATTATTCAGTGAATTTCACATCAATCTAAAATATTTTTGATGCTGCGACATAGGCACTTCTATCGAAGAAGTTCTAGCAAAAATTGAATGAAAATTAAATGCGCGGCATACCAACAAGTTTTTCATTAAAATATTTCTTGTTGACGATTCCCTCTTCATGTTCATCGGTTTTCGAAAAAATAGTTTCTGTGAGATATGGTTCGAATTATAGCCCTATTCCGACTCTGGTAAAAAAGTTTTATTTTATAATTCGATACAGATTTTTCATAACGATACAGATTCTCAACCAATAGAAACCCATTATTCTTTCAATCAAGCATAATGTGCATGCATGCTCTCCATCTGACGTTTCTCAAGTCAAAATCGGAATAGGTATTGAATTTTTGAAGAATATAGCTTCGATAGTCATAACAAAATGTCTGATACCAGCGATATGGGAGAATCACCTTCGACACCTTCACCGGCAGAAATACAGTTAGAATGATTAAATTCCTCATTTGTCAAATGCATGATTCATTATTTTATTTTTTCAAACTTATTTCTGAGCTCTCCCTAGGCGAGCGGTCTGAGGCGCTGAGATTATGATAGCTAGTTGGAAGAGACAAGGGTTCGATTCCGGTATCGAGTAATCTTTTTTTTTCAATTTTTGATCTTCACTTCATTTTTCATTGTTTTATTTTTCGAAGTAATACCATCAATTACAATTTTGTAGAATTTTTCAAAGAAATGCGTTTAATTGGTATTATTGTTTGCAATACAAATATAAATATAATATTTGTAGTTCTTTACTATCTATCGGGTGTAGATGAAATAGCGTATGCAACTCTCTTGTAATGAAAAATTAGGAATTGATAGAGTCTATATAATAATGTGAAAAGGCATATTTCTAATCTACTCCGAAAAGTTGCTGCGTTAAATGAAAATAGTTACTTGTAAATGAAACACTTCCTATCAGTCAACTTCTCATATAATGTGAATTTGCCTTTCACGAAAATACAAAAACTAATCTATGCTACTATCATAAAGAGATGACGTCTATTACTTTTTTGTTTGAAGGGAGTAATCTTCGGAAATACTGATCCGATCATGGAAATTCTTTTTCTACCAGAAAGCCACCCTATTAGAGATTAATATAGGCTATTTTTCGGTATGATTGAACGAAAATTCAATAACTCAAATATTATATTATGTAAAACAAGTTGGAGAATAACATGCGGGATGTGATTCGTTATGAATATATGAAATACCATGTTCTGATTGCCATAGAACATATGTAGGCCAGACCAACAGACGTGTGACAAGTAGAGTATACGAACATCAACTTGCTGTCCGAAAATCAGACCCATCTTCAGCTCTGTCCAAACATCATCAAGAGACAGGACACAATATAGACTTTGCGAACACTAAGACCATCGCCACAGCAAAAACACTACAAGCTCGTATAATTCGCGAGGCCATCGAAATCGAGAAGCGACCTTCCTGCTTAAATAAACGTGACGACGGACAGAGACTTCCAACTGCAAGGAAACCCCTAATTTCCAGATGCCCAGTCCCCACCAAGACATCCGACGGTCCTTTAGTAGCACCCGCTGCTATAAATCCTACCCAACATCTCTCGATACCTCAGTTCGATCTAAGGAATAGGCAGATTGAGACCTTAGAAAGAACTCGTGACGAGACCTGGGGAGTAGGCAGATTGAGGCCCCGGCGTCAAGTCACAAACCCTTGCCCCCTGTGACAACACCTGCGAGGAGTAGGCAGATTGAGACCTCAGCGTGAAGTCACATTCACCTCTTGAAAATGGCTCCAAAATCGGAGCCGAAACGTCGAGAACAAAACTCCAGACGCGGTTCAACCCGAACTCAACAACAACACACAACTGACCGCATATATATATATATATATATATATATATATATATATATATATATATATATATATATATATATATATATAAATCTTTTTCCTGTGACAACAGCTGAGGAGTGATGACTTGGAATCTCACAGTGAAGTCATATAACCTTTTTGAAAATGGCTCCAAGGTCGACAGAAACGTCGATCCAGATGCGGTTCAATCTGATCACATATATTGTAAACTCTACTTCATTCCCATTGTACATGAATAACTACTTCATCACAATCAATCAAAAATTCTTCCAAAATAAATTCAGAATTTGCACAAAAGACAAGTTTCTCGCGAAAAACTGTTGCCCGCGAGTTTTTTTTGGGGCATGGTCAGAAATTCTTTTTTTTTGTATGTTTTGTTCTTATCAATGAAAGCAATATTATTATTATTATAATCTTATCAACTGAAATTTTTTATATAGTTGGGACGACTATCTTGTTAACATTGTATGAATAAAAATGTGTTCGATCGGGTTTTTATCCTATCAACGATTAACTATTACCCTCTTTATAAACGTATCCGCTGAAACTTGTATGCACCATGCACCTAGAAAGTTATTCCTTGTACATTTTGGGTTGAAACATGATATAGGTACCTGCACTCCCATAAATAAGTCATAAAAAATATTCAGCAAATCTATCCTTGTCATTATCAAACATCATTCAAGCACACCGTCTCACTTTCTTCCATTAGTTCGACCGGTCATAAATTCACCCTTCTTCCAAACATAGACAGGCGGTGCCAGATGATAGTATCTTGTGTCCTTGTCTGAACGGTCTAAGAGACCATCAAAGAAGTAGGGATAACTATCGATCCGGCAACATAGTTCAACATCAATTCAACATTCAGACAGAAATTAGTATTGATGCCAGATGTATCGATAAAAACAAGGATGACGAAAACAATAAACTGTAAAATGTGTTCATATATGAGATAAATATTCATTATAATATATCGTAGCGCCGTCGCCGGATTAGTTTGTCAAGCCCGGGTGAACGCTGACCTCAATTTTCCTTCATTTCACCATCGACAATTAGCAATTGTTTTATTATTCTTGATTGTTAAAATTGAAATGGATCTCAAAAATAAATTAAAAAAAGCATACGAACCTGCATACAAACCAAGTAAGTGTGAATGTTTTCGAACCAAAATTAATTCGCGATATTTTGAATTTGAATGGTGTGCTCTGGTTTTCCAAGGTACCAACGCCTCGTAAAAAAATACACTAAACATTTAGCAGTGACATGCCGAATTTTCAATGTTTTTGTTGTTGTTGAGGAAAAGTGCATTTTTCTGTTATAAAACTAGTGTTTCCGAATGAAAAAAAGTGTGGAACGGATAATTAGGGATGTGTACATTGTGCTGATGAAAAAGAAGGATGAATTTCAAGTGTAATTTTGATGCAGGAACGTGTATTCAAAAATCCCATTTTTGACCCAAAAAATGCCCTGTTTCTTGAAAACTATTGGAGAGCGCCAAAATTTTTATCTAAGTTTTTTGTTCAGGAGGTCGAAATACGTAAGTTCACGCAAAAAATTGTTTTTATCGCTTGGTGCCCGATAAACTTAACATTACCATACACAGTACACAATTCAAATGAAAATGCCGAATACTGGCGTCCAAACTCGAAATTGAAAAAAAGAAAATCACGGTCACATACTCGAACTCTTCGAGAAAAGAGAACAAATATCAAATATCCGAGCGCAAAGCGGAAAAGATGAATACTGACAGAAGGACCAGTTGTCTAATTCCGACACTTGTATCATCAGAAGCTCAGGGTGAAATTTTTTCAGCTGAGAACTGACACCGGTCAACTCAATGCCCTTCGTGGAATGAGCCATGGGAGCTGTGTAAATGACACTGGCCTGAACAAATTGTTCAGAACAAAATCTGATTTTTAACAGTCGCCCAATCCGTGATAAAAACCGTATTGGCCACACAACGCACAATTAGTTTTAGAAATGAAAAAAACGGCATGACAATCATTTACGAGGTATCGAATGCCTTCTGTTTCCATCTTAGAGCCCTATGGAGTGGCTCCATATTGAAAATCACGAAAATACTCTGTGAAGAAATGAGATGTTACATGGAAAACATGTACAGAGGAAAGTCATCGATAATGTGAAGAATGTCGCTAACATATTTTTTCACATTTATTCACACAAACATGATTTCAACTTTTTATTCCATCGGCAAATTTTGGAATTTTTACTCTAGCGACATTGTACGATCGAATATAATCAACTTCTTCACATAACAAAATATGAATTTTTTTTCATGAGCTGGCATCTGGAACAAACTGAACGCGTGTTGAAGCAGAGAAGGGTTTGGAAACATCGCTTGACTACGCCAAGTAGGCGTCATTATTTATTTTTTTCGTTTGCGCTTGAAGACGTTTGTTCCTGTTTCCCGAAGAGTTCGAGCGTGTGATCGTGATTATTTTTTTTTCCAATTTCGAGTTCGGACTTCAGTGTTCGGAATCCTCAGTCGAACTGTGTACTGTGTATTTTGCTATCCTCAAAATGAGATGAAAAAGTTCATAAACCGTGTGCCCTCCAGGAGAAAGAAGAATGGAAGCCTTTTCAGCAAGAATTATGGAACGTGATTATGGTACGAATTGATTCCTACTGATGAATATATATATATATATATATATATATATATATATATATATATATATATGTATATATATAAATAATCCGCGGTCAGATATGTGCTGGCAAGATGAGTGCTGGGGGTTAAGGAGACTTAGACCTCGCCACCAAGTCAAGAAGTCTTGAGAATGGCTCCAAAGTGGGAGCCGAAACGTCGAACGTAAAAATACCAGGCGCGGCTCATCCTGAAGTTCCAAACAAGAATATATATATATATATATATATATATATATATATATATATATATATATATATAGAATAACGATTTCGTGACTGGTTCGAGTATAGGTCTTGCTGTAGTGAGGTTGCAGCAACCTCACTACAGCAAGACCTTTATATATACATATATGTATATATATATATATATATGTGTGTTCGGATATGTTTCCGCGGTCAGTTGTATGTTGTTGTTGAGTTCGGGTTGAACCGCGTCTGGAGTTGTGTTCTCGACGTTACGGCTCCGATTTTGGAGCTGTCCGAAAATCAGACTCATCTTCAGCTCTGTCCAAACATCATCAAGAGACAGGACCTAACATAGACTTTAAGAACACTAAGACCATCGCCACAGCAAAAACACTACATGCTCGTATAATTCGCGAGGCCATCGAAATCGAGAAGCGACCTTCCTGCTTGAACAAACGTGACGACGGTCAGAGACTTCCAACTGCATGGAAACCCCTAATTTCCAGACGCCCAATCCCCACCAAGACATCCGACGGTGCTGTAGCAGCACCCGCTGCCATAAATACCACCCAACATCCCTCGATACCTCAGTTCGATCTGGGGATATATATATATATATATATATATATATATATATATATATATATATATATATATATATATATATATATATATATATATAAATAGATTATCAAATTCTCTGGTCTATCTCAATTTGCATCACAATTGAATGCAAATTGTGATAGACCAGAGAATTTGATAATCTATTCATCAGTTTCCTGATTCATCTTGCTTCATAGCAAATAACACTTTCTCTTTATGCAGTCCATTTGACTAATTTACATTCTTCTTTGAAAAGATTACGATGATATCGATCTCGATTCCCTTAGCTTGAAATGAAATGAATTTGAGAGGAAACAATTCAATATAATAATATATCCGAGAATATGTCCATATACTGTTGCTGTCGTAAGAGTATGAAAATCGATTCACTCAACTCCGAATAAAGAGACTGGGCCGTCGAGTGGACCGTATAGTTTTATTTATTTGACATCCGAGGTAGCTCATTATTGTTGAATAAATATAAACCCCGCCTATATATGATCAAATAATTCTGTAAAATATTATATGGTGAAAAAAAAACAATTCCGACTTAGGCTATTAGGTAAATTGGACTGCTACTGGATTTGCTATAACAACATTTGACATTATGTTTTCCACATTCACGATGGCTAGTATCATGCGTATCATGGTGTCATGGAAACCATTTATCTGGTTGGTGAAACCTATTTATTCCAAAATATCAGAAGTGACGGAGAAAACAATTTCGCCTGAAGTTATAAAGCGAGATGAACAAAATAATGCCGATCAACGAACTAGAAGTCATATATCGATCAGAAGTTGACAGACTTTCTAGATGTTTGCGACTGAGATGACTTCACGCCTCTATTCGATGGAGGGCGCGCACGTTACCTATTCCCCATCTGTTAATGAAATATCCAACCAAGGCATGTTTACTAAGTAGGGTATAAGTTATTGTTTTCCATACTCCATATATCTCATAACATAAAATATAGGTGTTTTCTTCAAAGAAGATTGAATTCGAACCCGTTGACGTTAGCGCCATCTGTTGGCAGGGTAACCAATTCCAAAATAGTGAATCTGAACCTTGATCAGAAGAGTAGGAATCAGCGGTTAACTTCAGACAAGCTCCGCCCACCTATTTTCCTTGGGTAAGCAGAAATTCCTTCAATTTAAATCAAACTAATTTTAGGGAATGTATAATTTTTCTTGAATTTTTTGATTCAATTTCAACATACTCGTACTCGATTTGTTTCTTTAGTTATTTTCCAAAGTGTTCAACTGACCGGAAACGGCTAGTAGGGAACTACTCCTTGATTGGTCCATTCTATTTCAAGTGTGACGTATCGTCATGCGTATGCGTTAGGAATATTTTTTTCAAATAGGCTCCAAAGGGCTTGCCCCCCAACCGAACTTCCGGCATCTTCGAGATTGAAGGTTGGAAATGTTCTGGCTAAAAACGGCCATTGCTTTCCTCACTGTGAGTTCAGAAGGTACCTATCGGAAAATAAATTGTTGATTAGACATCTCTTCGAGGAGTAAATTCCATAGGTGTACTAAATGTGAAAATTAGTGCCAGTTGCTTACTGTTTTGTTGAGTAGTGTGAATTTGCTCTGGCCTTTTCACTCTTTTTCAAGGATCAAAGAACTTCAAAGCAATTGTTGGACTATCCGATTCAAAACTAGGCTGTTGAGGTGTTGAATCATCAGAAGTTTTCTATTTGTATAATAGTATTGGAGATTTTCCGTAGAATTCGGAAACCAGGAGAGAAAAACTTGGCCGAGCCCCGATTGCTATCTTGAAGTGGAACAAACCCTTCTAAGCTAGGAGGTATTTTTTTGTACGGGATACAACTCTCTCGGCGTCATCCGTACCAGGTTACGAGGCTTAAGCTGCCCAGTTGAATATACCAGGAAACCTCTTACTACTGTTTGACCTGGAAAATCTGGAGACACGCAAGTACCTGAAACATCAAAAACTGAATAAATACTCTGGTTCTTTCATTTCAATTGAATATGAGTGGTACTGAATACCCTGATTACTTGTAAAGCGGAAATTAAGCCGAAGTTTGGTGAATTTTACAAGTACATTTCATCTTGCGTCTGCGCTCTGGGCCCACAGCATATGACTTTTTTTCTGCGCAAAGAAAACTATACCTACTATACTGGCGGTATTACTTTCTGCTTCCTTTTGTTTTTCTTCCAAATAGTTGGTAGGTGAACACTTTCTTGGTGAACCTTGGATTACGAATACCTTGTACGGATTGAGAGATTCATTAATTTGTTTCATTTTTTGCAAACTCGATTGAAATCTTGTTCGATATAACCTTTTCTTTTGGCTGTTGTACTTGAATCATACTTGATACTTAAGATGCAGACCAATGTACCATAACTGATATGTGAATGAAATAAACTGAAGTTAGTAGATTTTAGGGTGTCGAACCCAACGTAGCATCTCAATTGACGAAGTAAGAATAATGTACTAGAGAGTTTGTTCCGTAGTTGGTCGATATGAATGTTCCAGTTGAGTTTATCCTCAATTTTAAGTCCCAGTAGCTTAACACTTTTGTTTTCCAATCGATAATTGTTAGTTGAAAACACTATAATATGAGTTTCAGTTTTATTTAGTTGGAGTTTGTTAGTCTGAAACCAAAGCTCCGCCCTCTCCTGCACATTCAAAGACAACGATTTCATATCATCAACATTTTCGTGTGAACAAATCAATGTAGTATTGTCCGCAAACAAAACACAATTATCTGGCAACAGAAATCTGTGAAGATCATTAATATATATAATGAAAAGTGAAGGCCCCAAAACAGATCCTTGGGGCACTCCATAACTGATTTTCCTCAATTCCGATCTTTTATTGTCAAGTTCTACCACTTGGAAACGATTTTTCAAATAGGATTGTATTAATCTGAGCGCAACCCCTCTAACTCCATAGAAACTGAGTTTTTCAAGAAGAATATCATGGGAGACACAATCGAAATTATTTTGAAAGGTCACACAACATGACTGGTGTGTGATGACCCCTTTCAATCGCCTCGACAATGTCCCCCACTTTACTCATAACAGCCTGCACAGTAGAGCGATCTTTCCTAAAGCCAAACTGGGAACTGTAAAAAAAATTTCGAGTTTCAAAATAATCAGCCAACCTTTTCTTCATTCTACAGATGATCGAAATGGGGCGATAATTAACCACCACTGCAGAGTCGCCTTTCTTGTGGAGAGGAATGACTTTTGAATATTTGAATTCATTGGAAAAAACTCCAGTAAATAGGACCAGATTGACAAGATCAGTCATGGGCACTAATAAAATATCGGCTGTCTCTTCAATGATTTCACTATTCAAATTGTACATATCCATGCATTTCGAGTCTTCCAAAGAGCATATGATATTGCGGACTTCATCAGTTGTCGCAGTTAACATGAAAAGTGAGTCTGCAGGTAGTGGAAATTTTTTGAAATGTTCGAAATTACAGTTTGAAACCCTTGGTAGTGCATTGATTATGTTTTGAGCAATACTGACAAAAAAGTCATTGAATTCGTTGGGTGTTATATCGCCTGTTGGTTGGTTCATTTTTTTCTTTGATCTTGCATAATTTACGACACTCCAGCATGCTTTAGCCTTATTATCAGATGAATCAATGAAACCATCATACGCTCTTTTTTTCGTTTCAATCAGGTGGTCACCATAATCTTTCTTGAGAGATCTGTAGACTTTCCAGTCCTCCTCATTATTTCTTACATTACAAATGAGCTTAACATTCTCCAAATTGCGTCTCATTTCTCTCAATTATCACTATATCACGAAACAGGTGCGTTTTGGTTCATTTCCAGTTTTTTCGAAGGAAATATTCTCTCCACAAGAGAAGAGTAGGCATTGACTGAGAAGTCTGCCAAAATATTTGCATCTTGTTCCTCATGGAAAAAATCCCACGTGGGTAATATTTGAGCGATTTTTGATAAATGAAAAATTGCCCCAGATGATCGGACAAACAAGGATCCACTACTCCACATTTGAAGTACTGGGGGTCAATATTGGTCAAAATGTTATCAATGCAGCTAGAAGAGTGAGAAGTAATTCTAGTGGGCTCACTGATAGTGATAAAAAAAACCAAAAGAATTGAGCAAGTTGCGTAACTCCCTCAAATCACTATTGTCATAGCTGAACTCCAAATTGAAGTCACCGAGTCTAATGATTTTTTTCACCTCGCAGAGAGGAGCCATTCAATAAATTCTCAAGTCTAATGAAAAATGATGCTTTGATACCTGAAGGTGATCTGTACAGCGTGATAATTATTGTTTTTATGTCAATCAATTCCAAAGCGCAAAATTCAGAGTCAATTTCATTACAAAATCGATGCATATCAAGGATTTTGAATTTCACTCATAATCTCAAAAACATTGCGACACCTCCATGCTTGTTTATTCTTCGACAAAAGGATGAAATCAGATCATAACCTTGAATATTGAGATTCGATAAATTAGTTTTTGTTTGCCAGTGTTCCGAAAAACATAGAACATCGTATCTATTCTCCAACAAAAACATTTCCACTTGTTGAATCTTATTAGATAAGGACTGGATATTAAAGTGGAAAATGCTTACCAGATCCTCGCTCGCAGAAAAGAAATCAGATAATTGAGCTTTACAACTCTTATCTACAACTCCTGCTCTGGGCAGGTCATTTTCCGAAAATTTTAATTGAATTTGAATCGACGCACTGCAGCACCTTTGGGCCAAATCGTAAACTTCTTTCACTTTTTCGATAGGAAAAGTCACTCTGTATGTCGAGGCATGCTCTGGTCTGTTCCATTATTCACACGAGAACTGAATTTCTGGAGGGGTCTTTTTCAGCAACATTTTTAGGTTTCGACACGCCATATCAGGTCCTATTCGAGATACATGAATGTATCCTAACTTTGGAACAGTCTTGAAGTTTTTATCTTCGTTACATCCAATAATCGGTTTGTTATTCGAACGTTTATTTTTATTGTTGGATGAGTAATAATGAGAGGAATTCCGCCGGAGATTCCCGTCATTGTTTACCGATGTTTTTCCTTCAGTCGCAATTTTTTGTACCGAATTCGACACTTTCGAATTCAAGATATCTGCGTATGTTTCTTGTCCAGACTTTTTTGTATTGCTGTCTGTGATCGCCTTGGAATGCTCACCGAAATTTGGTGATTTTTTGTTGTGTGGATCGGGCACAGCTGTCGGCTGTTTTATTGAATTCAAATTTTCATGATTTACTATTTTCAATAGATTTATCAGATCTTTCTGTTCCTGTGTTCTGTTTTCAAGATGGAATGATAGTTTACTTACAGTAGCCAGTTCATTTGAAATTAAGTCCAATTTATTCTCCGTTAATTCACAATTCTTACACTTGAAATTTGAGGTGGTACTATTTGTCACATTATTAGTAATAACTTCATTTGTGAACCACTTTTCACTCACTTTCGAAATGTAATTTATTAGCTGCACGTTAGATACACCAACTGGTAGCTTGAGAGTCAATAAAATATTTATTAATTCGTTTTTTTTGACTTGTTTAACTCTGTCGTTAGAACACCGACATCAACAGTTGACGCCATCTTGAATTAAATTTACAGCTTAGTATCTCAACATTCGTAGGTAAAACCTCTCAAATGACTTAGGCCAGTTGATATAGACACAATTCACAATAATTCCAAAAGTTTCGAAACTTTATCAGTAAGTGCGTGAATGAAAACAAACTTTAAAATTTTGCATAAGCCTGCGATGAACGGAACATTGTTCGAATGAAAAAAAACTTTTTAATTATTTATTCTCGCATAGAAAATTGCAAAAGTTCTGCAAACTAGGAATATCGCTAGTAATATTGTTTTACAACATGCATTAAGTTTGCAACCATTTTACAGTTACAGAACCTTATGTTTGTCTCATTTGTTGAAGTTTTCCATTGCAATTCGTTTAAAAAAATTACGAAAGTTCTGCAACATTCATAAGTGAATGAAAAAAATGTTCAACATAGTTACTTACATCAGCAACGATTTCTGAAAAATACGGAATATATATTTATTAAACTTGTTCCCCATGTCCAGTACACACAAGTGTCGAGATAGTTACAAAAGTTTCTATACGTGGTTGCAAATGAAGATGAAATCGGTCTCAATGGATATGAAACTCTGCAACCTCGAACTCAAAACGGAACCTTGATTATCCCATTAACGCCCAAATAATTTTTTTCACGAAATTCATTCTGAAAATGAAATATCCTGTTATATTGGACATCCCGACCATGAGGTAACTGACCAAAATGAAAATTGTGTTTTAGTTTTTTCAAAAACAGCTGTCCTATAAATAGGACGCTGGGAAGATATGTATTCATGTTCGGACTGAAAGGAAATTAAACTCGAAATTTAAAAAAAAAATTATTCTTCAAATACTTTCGCAATACAAAAAACTACCATATGAAATATAGAAAACAAAAAATACTGATTATTTTTTATGGTATTTAGGGAAACACTTAGTGCACAAGGTAATATTACACTTGCCGCAAAATGTAATCGGTTTACCGGTACAATTGGGATATTGGCAACGACTTTGCCTTTCCCCTTTTTTCGAGAAAATGACCCCTTTCATCGTACCTAACATCTTCAGAAACTTTTGGTTTGGAGGTTGAAGGAAAACTAAGGAGTCTACCTTTTAGGATTCTCTTGCCATGCCCAATTTTCAGATACTCTACAGCAATAGATCTTCTGAAATCTTTTATGGAGATTGATTTTTTGCCGTGAATATTTCGGTACAAAAAAAACGAATTCACGACAGCCATATCAATAATACGGGTCACCAAACACCAATACCACTTTTTTCCTCTTACAGAAATGGTATGTTTTTCTAATAACCAATCATGTTGATCTACACCGCCCATGTATCGGTTATAATTATAGATCAGCTTTGGCTGTGGTATGGCAACGCGCTTCTTTTTTTCTTTGCTCCATCGGACAGCAGACGCTAATGGTTCAATTGTATCAAAATTTGTTGCCAATGATACACATTTATTATCGTTCCATTTCACAACTAATATTTTGTTCAGTTTATCAAACTGAAAACTATATGCCCCACGATCATTTTTCTCGAGTTCTTTAGTCGGCTTTAGTTGACACTTTTTTGTACGGTTTTCCCTTATGGTACCTGTTGCTCGGTAGCCCAAGTCCTTCAGTGTGCTCAATAATGTGTGACTATTGAAAAATTTATCAAAATAAATAACATAATTTTTGGGGTCTTCTACCACAGTTAACATTTTTGTGACTACTCTAGTTCCAAGAGGATCGGTTGACTCTGACATTTGGTCTTTTCCGCAATATAGAGAAAAATTGAAACAATAACCGTCATTTCCGCACATTGCCCATAACTTATACCCGAACCTGATGGGTTTGGTCTTTATGAATTGTTTCAACGGATGACGACCATAATATCGAACAATCATTTCGTCTATAGACAAATTTGACTAGAATACTCCAAATTTGGAAAAATTTGAGTTTACCATGCGAATGAGAGGACTTATTTTGAAAGTTTTATCATGCTTATTCACATCCGCCTTAGAATTGTCCTGAAAGTGAATGAGGGATTTTATTTCTAGATATGCATTGCGACTCATAGCATGACGAACCAAAGGTATCCCCAAACATTCAGCATCAGACCAATAGTCTCTTTCACTTGGTAATGTGTGGTAACCAGAAAATATCAAAAACCCCAGAAAAATTTTGATTCCATCGACTGTTATACTAAATGTATGCCTATTTTTTTCATTTCTTGCATACCTTATGGTTTCTTCCACAACCATATTATAAACATTTTCATCGAAGAATTGTTCAAACATCTTCACAGGCGTATGCTCTCCCAAATTGGTCTTCAGTTCTGCAAGCATTTGATTTGGTGTGTCTTGCATCGGATCCCATTGATATTCCGGAGGACAATTTTTCCAATCTGTTGGTACAATCGACCTCTTCGCTGTCTCCTTTCGTCTTTTCGGGGGTAAAAGGCCACTAGAAGGAGATGAAGCGTCATCCACAGCAGAAGATGACGCTCTAATTCTAGCAACCAATGATGCTAGTGGCAGCTCGTCTTCATCGTCACTGACAGGCTGTGAATCGCTTTCCTCATCGATGTCACTTTCACCATTCACATAGTTTATTTCCACATTTCCAGGTTTATCGTTAACAATTGGCATTCCCAGCTCTTCATCGTCGAAGTCTTCCTCATCCGTCAATTCATCGACATTGGGCGGTAGGGCTAATATGTCTGCGTCAATATCCTCTCAATATAAATATTCAACCGCTTCTTCCAACGATTTGAATGTTTTTTTTTTACTCATTATGACCACCTCACGATTGAATCTGAAACCAAAATTAGCCTATGTAGTGATAATAATACCGTACCGAAATATTGACTGTAACGACCAGCGTCGTATTTATATGACACCAAGATTTATCACTATGCAAACATATTATAGAACATATCTGAATTATTATTATTTTTTTTAGTGATAAACTTGATCTAAAGGCTTGCCAATATAAAATAATTTTTTACTCACGTGGATCGGTTTTCACACAAACACAGAAAGGAAGTCACCGTACAGCAATGTAAAAGTTACATGGTTTTTATGCATCAACAGACAAACTAGAGTGACTGATTCCTCGGAAACCAATGCAGAGTCAGAGCGCTCTAATACTCTGTTTGAAGGCGGGAAGTAGTAAACATCAGTCAGTGACCTTGAAGAGACCGTTAAAAAACAACGAAAACATTGTCCTCTAAATATGACGCTGGGCGCTAATGGGTTATTCAAGAAATACTAATTGAATTTTTAGAAGGGACTTACATCAAAGTTATCCAGCTGAATACTTGATTATCATTCGGGTTGAGCCTATTACATATTGTACTGGTCTATTGGATCTGAATTCCTCTTTTAGTAGGTACTGGTGCTTGATATTGTTTAGTTGAGTGTGGTATATTTTATATACACCCGTACTCTAATAATAGACTTATATGCCCACAACCCGTTTTATAATGAAATCCCCCAATGAACACACATATGTCTGCCATATACCATTTGGAGTTCACCGAAACAAATTTGAAACATTTCAATGATCTCCGTTTGGTACATTTCTGACATATAATTCAAAACCTACCTGTATCTTTTAAGTGGCATATCACTATATACATATCGGACATATAAGAGAGCTGAATTTGTTACTGTGCTAGATGGTTTCATTGCAACAACTTTGTTCGTTTTATGACATATGTATGGGTTCAGAATTTGTACATATAGATGAACATTGCACGCCATTGATCACGATATGAACCAGATATGTACCGGATATATAAGTTACCCAAATAATGAAAGGTACTCGAAAATTTTCGGGAAACAACTTTTTTCATGTCGCGAAACCTTTTCCAGTTAACGACAGGTAAAAGAAGACAATGATGTGTCAGACTGCCTCAAGCGCTCAGGCCAAGATTTTGTATTTGAGGTTATATAGTATCATGTTTGTGGTTTGTGTTTGTGAAACTTTGATAGAAGTTCAGGTACCACCAGAATTTGAGCACATTTTAAAACTGTATCATCTTGATATATGTTTGTGCTGAATTGTGAGATGTGTGTTCTGCATATGAGTTGAGTTTATTTAGTGCGAAAAATGTCTGGAAAAAATACTTCTATGAACTAAGCAGACTGCAGAAACGTCGTAAACATATTGTGTAAAGTGATATGCTCTGGATCCCTCAAGTGATAAACCATAGTCTTCATCATCAGCGAATAGAGAGCTTTCTCAGAATACGTCTCAGGTTAGAGTGTTTTCGTGGTAAGTGTCTTAGGTGCTGTG
Source organism: Zygogramma bicolorata (assembly GCA_032362365.1). Taxonomy (NCBI): domain Eukaryota; kingdom Metazoa; phylum Arthropoda; class Insecta; order Coleoptera; family Chrysomelidae; genus Zygogramma; species Zygogramma bicolorata. Next base: position 14,956 of record JAVJAQ010003282.1, on the reverse strand, counting down.
TTTCTTTCATACTTTCATTACATCTACACTAAGTCATGATTCATTATGGGTAACATTATCTGTACAGTTCTTTTTCAACTGCTAGGCTCTCTAGAAATTATTTGCATTTCGAACTATTAGCTTTATGAAGTGTTTATAATTTGAAGTGAATCTGTTTCACTTTTTATTTTTAGTGGAGATACAACATATTTATGGACACAACAATATATTGCCCTCCCCAAAGGAAATATTGACAATGAAAACATACCAGATTCATTCAATTCCATTCTTCTTATATTTTCAGGAAATGTTGTCATTTTTATTATATCTGAAATCATCAAAAATTATCAAGATACATCAATTGAGTTTCAAAATATTATTACAACTGATTAACCATAATTTCCCCTTCTAAATCGTCTGAATCATTTGCATTCATTCTTGAATGTCTGTTTTCTTGCTCTGTGCCCCCTTCCTTTTGGAAAATACTGTGCACTCATTTCTGACACGCACACCGCTTTTTTCACCAATTGAATTTCTGAAAGGGAGCAGTCCAACAAGCAGCCTCAAGTAGATCCATGAATTATTAGTCAAAAAATGCAAGTAGATCTATGAATTATCAGTAAAAAAATGAAACCAATATAGTTTGCTCACCTATTGAAAACAATGTTTACCTATATCCTGACCTATTCTATCTGAAATTAAATCTCAACACATTAAACATCAAATAGGCCTACTATCTATAATTATGAATATTAACACAATGAAATATAATTTCAGAGAGTTCGTTCAACCTACAGCACCTTGTTATATTTTTTTACAGAAAATCAAATATTTTGACTATGGTATGGCGAAATTCTGTGAACCAATTGTCAGAATTTTGTATAGAAAACTGATATTTTTGGTTGACATGGATTTTTAGTATCGCCCTGTCAATTCAATTTGTGTAACATTGAATTAATAATTTCAGCTGCTGTAGCAGACAACTGCCCTCATTCGCTGGAAGAGTTCGAGAATATAGTGAGTGAATGGTTGCGGCAGTCAAAGCTGAGGTTTGCAAGGGAGAACCATGAAAGGCAATTAATGATGAAATGGAATGTGTTTGGTTTTGAAATATGTTTGTTATTGACAGAAAATATATGATTTATTGCAATTCATTTCATTTTACCTGGGTATTGAAAAACCAATAGAGTTGATTCATGAAACAAAACCTATGTGACAAAAATGAATACAAATAAATGGCACGTACGCTAACATTTTTATTCTTTTAATATATGAGATTTGATACTTACAACATATTTCATTTAATAAAGTATCATACCTCATAAATTAAATGAATGAAAATGTTAGCGTACATGCCATTCATTTGTTCGTTTCAGGAATCATTCTCGCTAAGATCAGTGAAACGAATCAAACAGATAACAGTGGAATGAAAAAATATATTACATGTTTTATGTCTGAAACATAGACAGGTAATGAAATTGTTCTTTTCGTGCAAATAATTTGTTCCTTTCAAGAAATATGTCATAAACATTTCCAAGAGACATGTCTGATACATAACACTGAATGCTGAAATCATGTTTCATTTTTTATTCAGATACGTGTATGTTACATCAGTTGAGGCGGACATCGTGTGGTAAATGGGGAGTACCTGAACTATACAAATGACATGTCTGACACATCCTATGTTACCGGTGTTATATAATAGATACAAGACTGACACATATCTGTGTTCATTGGGCCATTACGATACAAATTTTTCATAGATTTTCAACCAATAGAAACCCATTATTGTTCAATCAAGCATGATGTGCATGCTCTGTCTTTGACGTTTGTCAAGTCGTTATCGTTATTGGTATTGAATTTTTGAAGAATACATATAATACCTCGATAATCATAACGAAATTTCTGATACCAGCGATATGAGAGAATCACCTTCGACACCTTCACTGGCAGAAATACAGTTAGAATGATTGAATTTTTCATTTGACAACTGCATGATTTATTTCTTTCATTTTCCAATCAGATTTTCTGAGCTATCGGTAGGCGAGCGGTGTGAGGCGCCGAGATTATAATGACTAGTTGGAAGAGACATGGGTTCGATTCCGGCCTCGAGTAATATTTTTTTTTATTTTTGATCTCTTCATTTCCCATCTTTCCATTCCTCGAAGTAATACCATTAATAACATTACATATTGTAGAATTTTTCAAAGAAATGCGTTTGATTGGTATTATTATGTGCAATACAAATATAAATATTATATTTGTAGTTCTTCACTATTTATCGGGTGTAGATAAAATAGCGTATGCAACTCTCATGTAATGATTATTAATACACTCGCATCAACCATACGAAACTCACCTTCAGCTCGTTTCGTATCCTGGTAGATGCTCGTGTATTGATAATCATCATTACATGATCGTTGCATAATATACTATTGTTAAACATCGATTATTCATTATTCGGTGTATATCGGCGACCAAAATTTTACCGGACAGCGGACCCAACTTTTTTATTCGAAGAGATTTCGAAAAAATTTGATTTGGATAAAATGATCAGCGTGGTGTGTGTGTGTCTGTCCGGCGTTGGAAATTTGATGTAACACGTTAACTCTCGAACGAAAAGAAGTATCGGGCCGTTTAAGCCCTCATAAAGGTACAGAACTGATTAGATCTTGAAGGAAATCAAAAAATGGGAAAGTATTTCTTTGACATTTTTCGGTTTCTTTTTCGATTTTTTCATGGCTATTAGAGGTTTTATCGCAGAAATTTTTGCTTGCTTTCAATTAAATCTTCGAACCTTCTGTTGAATCTTCCAACTGAAAAAAAAAACAAAAATTAGATTGGATTAAATGGGTGTTTTTTGTGTAACCCATCCATGTTTTTGGAATGCTTTGTAGACCAAACCGGTAGTCGTAATCAAAAATCAAAAAACTGTCTTCCAGGTCTCATGATACTCCACAACTTTCGACTGAAACATTTTTTTATAAGCCCATCGGAAAAAGGAGAAATCGAGAAAATCCTGAAATTCATGTTGATCTGGTTGTACTTCGTTGTTGAATAAGTGTATATATCGGAAACGAATGAGACAATCAAAAATCATCAAGAGTAAACTTGTGTCCTTCTTAGTGAATACCATGAAAAACCTCTTAACATTTTTGCTCTAATATCAATTGTACGGGAAATATTAACAAAAACTTCAAACTGATAATCCGAAATTTGAATTTTCAAAGGAAATTAAATGATATATCTCCGAAACCACCGTGTGAATGGAAATTTGTCAGACGTGTTAACTCGTAGATCTCGTCAAATTCTCTAGAAAACTCGAAAACATATTCTCTGTGATATCGATAGTTTGGGAAAAATTGATAAATTCCTTGAGATGCAATTAACTCGAAAACGACCAAGTCAATCGATAACACCGAAACTCATGACGAAACGGCGCGGCGTTCAGTCTACTATTCGACGAGAAGTGCAATATCATAACAAAGGAAAGTTCGAAGTTAACTGCGTACAATCAAAAAATGAATTAACTTTGGTCAATAGAAAATTCATGTAATATTCAGTGAGCGTCATTGTCCATTGATAACGATGGAATATGACGAAGTTGTGTAAAATAGAAAACTAGAGATTTCGAATTACTGATTGCATAAAGCAGCTTCATTCACACCATTGGCATCAAATGATAGTTTTAGGATTATTTTCAGAGGAGATGGGTTGAATTCGAATTTATTGGTCGTAAATGGAAATATTCAGGTAACCAGTGAAAAAATTGAAATTTCAAACAAGTGACGGGACAAAGTTGATATGATTTGTCGACAGTACGACAAAATTCAAGAAAAAAATAAAAAGTGATGAAATATAATAGATGTATTCATAACATTGGTTTCTAATGATAGGTTGAAAAAGATTTGTTCAATACTTCTTTGTAGTGCGGAAAAAATTGAGAAAAAATGGAAAAGTGACGGCATATAATCGCTGTATTTACAACATTGGTTTCCAATGATAATTTCAAATCGTTTTCCATAAATAGAAGTTGGGTTGATTTCTCAATAGTACGAGAAAATTAAGAGAACATAGAAAAATGATGGTATGTAACCACTGAATTCACACCATTGGTTTCCTATGATAGTTTGAAAAAGTTGTTATGATTTGTCAATAGTACAAAAAAAAAATGTGTAGAATTGAAAATGTCAAACTAATGGCGGCATGTAATCGATGTATTCACAACATTGGTTTCCAATGATAGTTTAAAACAAGTTGATATGATTTCTCAATAATACGAGAATAATAATAATAATAATAATGATAATAATAATAATAATAATAATAATGTTCATTAACCTTCTTACAATCATTTGATTTAAACATCCTAATATAATATAAATTGGTCAATAAACTAGATTAGTCACCAAAGCTGTTTCCAGCTTGTATGTGACATAATATAATGATAAGTTCCGTTAAGTATTAAAAGAAAAAAATCACATAATCTGTTTCCAGCTTGTGTGTAGTATAATACAGTACAGTAAAAGTTTCTGAAATATAGGTTTGTTATTGCACTAAAAAACTAGATATAAAATAGATAAAAGAAATGAGTAAAATAGTCGAATAGTCGATTGAAAGATCAGTAAATAATGACCCACTATTTACAAACAATTCAAGCCAATTTGAGGAAATTGTTCAGGAAATTCATGAGAGAACTTCACGAAAGAACAATCTAATCATATTCGATATTCCGGAGAATTCTTCGAGTTTGGATAGTGATTCGGGGATGTCTGCTGAGCTAAGCAATGTCAAGAAAATTATTCAAGTTGTCAATGATCATGTTACGGACCCCTCATTGAACCTATTCGTCTAGGTAAGTTCGATATCATTTGAAGTTCTCCCCATCCAATTGAAGTAGCACTAGACAGCAAAACCTCAGTTTTGACTTGTATGAGAAATGCGAGAAAACTGAAAGACAATCCGGAAATGAACCGTCGAATTTCCATTTCATTCGATAGCACCCCTCGTCAAATTCCATCTCATAGAGATCTACGTGAAGAACTGGAAGACAGAAAAAAAAGGAGGAGAACAGAATCTGGCAATCAAATATAAAAATAAAAATGGTGTTCCAGCCATTGTAACTTCAAACTGATGGAAGTTCCCAATTACACGCATCGAAGTCATCATATATCGCTTTATACAGAAACGAATCTACAGGCTGATGTTTACAATCAAGAACTCTTTACTACGTACTATTATGTCTACAGATGCGACCGCAATTTTAGTTACCAATAATGTCTTTACTTTTCAATTCATATGTTCGCTCCAGGCTAGAGTAAGGTACTTTAATTTGGAATCCCATCTACGATTATCAAATCAAAGATATCGAATCGATACAGCGAAAATTTTTGAAGTACTTGAGCTTCAAAACAGATGGTATTTATCCAAACAGTGGGATTGACCAAAGTACTCTACTCCAATGTCACTTCCCTAGACAAAAGAAGAATGATACTACATACTAAGTTTTTATTCAATTCAATACATAACAATATAGACTGCAGCTCTCTTCTTAGTGCATTGAATTTCCGAGTGCCAAGATCAGAAAGTAGAAATTATAATGTTCTTTATTTGGATACACCCCGTACAAGTATTGGGTTAAAATCATCAATATACATTATGTGTAACATTTTTAACAAAATTCACAATGATTCGGTGCAAAAAATTATAGTTTGTATCATTAACAATAACAATATTTAATGTCGCCATAATATTGTGATTATTATAAGGATAACACTAGTACATGCATCGAGATAGTGGACACACTTCGTTTGCAGTTGTGTTTGAGTGTGTTCATTGTTGAAAAATTATAGATGAGAGATGAGATGTAAGCATTTCCTGTAATTGGGTGCGTCCTGTTGGAAATAAATTACTTTTTTTCAATACGTGGGTTGATGGTAGATATATAAATCAAAGTCAAATAAATGAAACAATGTCAGGAACACTTCTGATGGAATGGCCCAGTAACATTGTAAAAACCTATAGAACAGTGAGATCCAAGATCAGAGATGTTTTATCAATTCGGTAGGTTATGAGTACACTGCTGTATGTATATCTGTACGGGGCAAGTCAAGTATATACTTCTTCAATTCCTTTTTATTTTTTCACACAGTTTGAGGCTAACATTGATGTGACATTTTTGACCTATCGCTCTGTTCATGTGGGACATTTCGAATTTGTTTTGTTTCATTCGCGTGTTATATTCATGTTCAATTCTAGAAAGGCTGTGTTTGAATTTGTGTTTTCGTATGCAAGTATGAAAGAAATACTGTTGGATTGGGTCGAGTACGCCAGATTCTGCATATGAAGCGTAAGAAGAAAAAGTCATCCTTTTCCGAAAAATAATTTTGAGTAGGCGTTTTTGAGTGATAATGACCTTGAAGCGATCCATTAGGAATTTTAGTTTCCCAACCACGAAATTGATGTGATCTTTCCATTTCATGTGGTTGTCCATGATAATTCCAAGCTATTAAATTTTTTTAAACGGCAGGATAGTGAAATCATCAGATAATTTGATGAAATTGAGGAAAGGAAACTGTCTCTCAGTGGGAAAAATTGGTAAATCGTATGTTTTTTTGAAAATTTATGGTACGAAGTTTATTGGAAAACCAATTTTTCACTTGCTGAAAATCTGTTTCGACTTCAGCTTTCAGGGATGTCCAAGAGGTATCTTCATAAAATATAGCAGAATCGTCTGCATGAGTGAAAATTTCACCAACTGTACTGATTGAGAAGAGGTCATTCAAATAAATATTGAATAATATTGGGCCCAGGATGGTGCCCTGTGGAACACCACATCCAACTCTACTGAACTTGCTCCTGATTTCGCTGATCTTGACACATTGCTTCCTATCTAATAGGTAGCTCTGAGAAAGTTTGTGGGTGTGTTTCCTCTTATGCCGATATTTTCCAGAGATTTCAAAAGGAGTGCATGGCTGACCGTGTCAAATGCCTTCGTCAGAGCTGCGTACTTTTCTGAGGTCAAATCTAGAATTGCATCCTGTGTTGATACCCACTCACGAAAACCATACTGCCTAATGGAAATTTTGTCACAGCTGATATTAGGAAAATCGGTCTGTAATTAACGACCTCTTCCCTATTACCGTTTTTGAAAACTGGCAAGTGAGCTGATTTCAACCCGGAAGGAAAGATCCCATTATTATTTTAATTCTTGATTTCTTTTTTCCGCAAATTCCTTTTACCGTTTCCCATAGTTGTGAATTATCTGACTTGTTTTTTCTATATTGTTTCGGTAGAAAGTTTTTTTGCGTTTTTGATAGTTTTGTTCAATTTATTTCTGAATTTTTTATAATCTTCTTTCAAAATTTCGTTGTTTAAGTTTCGGAGAAGATGCTGAAATATTCTATCTCGCTTATTTATGGATTATTATATCATTGGTAATCCAAATTTTTCTTTTTTTCGATTCAATTTTCCTCTTATAGCTACTTTCGGATATTTTCCGTTCAACTATTTTGAAAAAAATTCTGTTGCAGGTTCCACATCTCCCCAGTCTACTGCCTGGAGATTTCTCTTCAGCTTTTGATAAGCGATAATGGGAGTGTTATTTATCTTTTGTTCTTCAGTTTCAATTAAGCTATCGTAATTTATTTGGAGGAATGTGGTATAGTGATCTGTTATATTTGTTGTGATAATCATTGGTTATAATAGATCGGTATCGTACTTAGTTTTGATGAATATATGATCTATACAAGATTTTGTAGTTTCTGTCACCCTAGTACAGTTATTGATCAAAGAAACAAACTCGAATTCACTCATTAGATTCAAGTATTCAATTGTGGGTACATCAATGTTTCCATTCATAATATCTATATTTATGTCTCCAAGAAAGATAAAATAGTCTGAAGTATTATTACATTCTGTTAAAAAAGTTCTAAGGGCAGTTGTGAAATCTACAGTGCAGTATGGAGGATTTTTGAATAGAGCGAGAATGGATATTTTCTTATTACTGCATTGTATATTACAAATAATCGCATTATGTTCATTATTAAATTTTACTATTTCGTGTGTATAATCTATTTCTGATATAATGAACATAACTGTTCCATCGTTCTGATTGAACTTCCCCTCATCATATATAATCTTATATCCCTTGATTGAATACAAATTCAGATCCTGTATTTGTCTAGTGTCAGTGAGAACAATGACTTCGGTTTCTTCACTGAGTTGGCTAAGGTAACATATGAAGTTGTTGAAATTTTTATGTATGTTTCTTATATTGCATTATTCTGAAATCGAAATTCTCCTTCTTCATTTTTAAGATTTCGTTACATTTAATCATATTAGATAACTGTTCTGTTTCTGAAGTTTTCATTTCAAAATCTCTTACATATCTATCCATTTTAACAATATTATGTAAAATAGATAATTGGTGAGTTTCTCAACGTAACCATCAGTTGAAATATATCTCATTTCACTAGGAGAGGGAAGTCAAAATAATATATCTAGCCCTGCAAGAATGATAGTATCAGCAAAAAAATCATTTGCAATTATGGTTGCTCGGTGGTCTTTTTTTTTCTTGGAATATTTCTCCTACACTTCACTTGTTGAGGAACTAGTGGAACGTAGTTTTCTGGAGTTTTCAGCTTGTTCGTCTTTTTTCCCTTCAACCAAAGATTTTTTGGGGTAATTTCTCTGTTTTTATTTTGAATTGAGAATGGTTTGTTGGAGGTTTGTTGCGGCTGAACAGGATTCAGCTCTTTGGTCTGGTATGTTAGAGTAGACGGGAGACTGTCTCCTTTTTGAATCAATGGGACACTCCTGCTTCGCTTCAAGTTGAGAAAGGTCTTCAGCTGTATATATCAAATCATCCAGTATGAGCTTGTTTCCTTTTATGTAACAGGTCTTGTAGTTTTTGCTATTCGATTCGAGAGCGAGATAACTTTTTAGTATTTTATATTCCTTCTTTGGGCAACGGTTGAGCCATTTCCAATAGGAATTCCCCGAGAAAATTTGAGAAAAACTGGAAAAGTGACAGCGTATAATCGGCGTATCTATAACATCGGTTTCGAATGATAATTATGAAACAAAAGTTGGGGTGAATTAAATGCACAAGAGAATTCAAGAAAAAGAAGATGGAAATGCTATAAGAGTGATGTATCCATAAAAAAAGAGTGATCTAGGCTCATTGAGATCCACCCAATAGCTTGTTTACTACTAGCTTTCAACAGCTCACTAGTTTGCAGAACTTTTGCTTTTTTTGAAAGAGTACACATACAATATTATCTTTCTTTTGTTTTTTCCTTATTTCGGTGGACGTGGTTGCAAATTGACGGAAGGACTTCTCCATTTTTAACTTTTATCTAAAACTTTTGTGAAAATTTCGACACTTGTTTCAATCAAAACGAACAATTTATTGCGAAAATATATTTTCCGTTTGACGCAAGAGGTCGCAAATTGGAGTACTTTCCAACAAATTGATTTGGTTAATTTTCCAAGTTTTGCAGATCTTTTGGAATTTTTTTCATAAAAAGGATTGATAACCTTTTTTTTAAACAAACAGTTCTGTTCTTTTCGAATGGTTGCAAATTCATCAGAAGATGTAAACAGATATTTCTCCACACTTCACAAATTTGCAGAACTTTTGCTTTTTTTGGAAGAGAACAAATACCATTTTTTTTTTTCATTTTGATCGAACCCTTACTCCCGTATGGCAGACGTGGTTGCAAATCAAGGAAAACGTTATATTTGAGGACTTCTTCATTTGCAACCCGTATTCAAAACTTTTGTGAAAATTTCGAAACTTGTTTTGATGACATCAAGCAGCTTATTGCACAAATATATTTTCCGTTTGAGGCAAGAGGTTGCAAATTGAAGTATTCCTCAAGAACATTATTTTGGTTGCAGAACTTCTGGAATTTTTTTGGAAAAATTATGATTATTACAAATTTTTTCTTGATAAGACGAAACGTTCCGTTTTGTGTGAATGGTTGCAAATTCACCAGAAGATGTAAACTGCTACTTCGCGATACTTCGAAAGTTTGCAGAACTTTTGCAAATATCTCCGTACAGATAATGCGAATAATCACAAAATCCTGATTTTCAACATGTTCCGTTCAGAAGAAAGGTTGTAAAATCAGACTCAATATCACTTAAACTTACTTTTCATTCGACGGAAGTTTCAAAACTTTTGTAATAATTGTTACAATTTGGAAAGATTATGTCTATATCTACTGGCCTAACTGGCCTATTTACAATTCTGAGAAATTTCTGCTGTTAACGTAGAATTGAAATAACTTCGCACCAGGAATTTTCAAATTTATTTTACTCTCCAATAAATTGACCGTGGTTAACACAATGGTTTGTGTTATTTGTAATATGAAAAGGTTCTCAAATGAATCGCTCGCCATAGGAAAATCTCTCACGAACTATTCTTTGTTCTTTATGTACCGACAAGTGTAATTAGCGTAATGAAGTGTTCGATAGATTCTCAGATCATTTTCAAATGTTCGAGAAATTCAAAGTACTTTTGCATGAATTCGACTATATGACTTTCGCATGATTTGTTCAGCCCCATTTAATCAACTATTGTTATCAAAACACTTCAAACTGATACCAGTTTGGTGTTCACTCCCTCATCAAATGTTCCTATCATAATGGTTTTGATTCAAAGAGTTTTTAGGTCCTCAATCGTCTACACTGTTGATAACATTCCGAAGTGGCAATGTTGTCAGATCATCAGTCTCACTTTTTCATAAGTATGTTTCGATTTCTTCCCCTCCGAATGAATAGAAAAAGGAGAGCAAAACTTCTATTTGACTTGTAACATTGAATAATTGTTGGAAGTGTTTGTTACTTTTTTGATGTTACTTCTTTCATGGAAGGTTCCTATTCATTCTTCAATCGATTCGGTGGGGGTGAAGCCAAAAAAAAAACTCTGAAAACTCACTCCTCCCCACAACAGTAATTTACGTTTTTCTGTTATTAGGTGCGTGTGGGAAATAAAAGTGAACAGAGATAGAGATTTCTGGTTGCATTTCGACAGAATCAAGTTTTCTTCGAAGTCTTGTGATGATGGAATAGTGGAAATTTTTCTGAAAGGTAGAATTGACCCCTATCTTTCTCTATGTGGTGAGAATGTCTCACTATCTAAAGAGCTCCCGATAATATCATCAGCAGATTTGAGTCCAGATGGAACCGATCCGAGTATAACAATACAGTTCATAGGAAGCACATCTCCAACCAGGGCCGCATTCAAAATAGCATGGACAGAAATGTTCCATTTGCCAAGAAATATAGATGGGTCACTTATATCGTCTAGGTTAACAGAAGGTGGATATCCAGCAGATCCTTCAGGTGCAGATTGTGAATTTGCCTGTCCTGGTGAAGAGGTACTCTGCATCCCCGCTAGACTGGTGTGTAATGGAGTTATCAATTGTCCAAATTCTACGAATGATGGAGGTGAGTGAAACTATTCCGTCGCTCATGCATATTTTTCAAAACAATGAACTTTGACTTCCTGAGAAATACGAGACTCGTCGAAAAGTCGAACGCTAACCATCTGCACTAACTTCATTTTCAAGGGTTAGAGTGTCACTTGATTTCGAATGATTATTTTGAAAACCACTAAGCGGACTAAGTGGAACCAACTTGAAATCATGATGATAATATATCCCTATTTTTCTATAAAATCGCGAAAACAATAGTTACAATAGAGGGTTAGCCATTTTTTTACCTTTTATGAACCCTATGACCTAGTTTAATTCCATTCCATTGAGAAGTGATACAGTTCGTTTGTGTTCAGCAGACACCACTAGTCCTTCTCAGTAACTGGATTGAGAAGTGGTCTGTGAACACAGACGGTGATGTAATCCCCCCTTCGATGGCGAATGGATCCTTATTTGACAGCAATTGCTGAACTGTTCGAATTTTATAATAACAAAATGAATGAAATTTTTTTTTTAATTATGGAATTTGATATGGGTGTGTGACGATTGAAAGAATTATCAGTATGAAAGGTATCGTCGAGGGTGCAAAGTTTTTAAAACCATAGATTAATTTGGTCGATAAAGGAAATAGGGAGGTAGTATTGTTTTAATACCTCCTGGAATCGAATCGAACTCAACACCAGATGATCAACAAACTGATTTTTGATGAGAAATTTTCAGCGCTCTCAATTGGTTTCGGAGATACGTGCCACAATGGGAATTTCTAGTACAAGTTCCTGCAGCAAAATAACGAAATGCCCCCATCTTTTCTATCAGCACAATGTACATACATACATTGCCTATCGAGTGTTATTTTGTCGCAGAAACGTGTACTAGAAAATCCCATTTTTCACCAAGAAATTGGCCCGTATCTCCGAAACAAATTGAGAGCGCCAAAAATTTCATCAAGCGACAGTTTCATCTCCCGTCATTTTTGTGGCAAAATATTCTTCATAAAAATTTATTACACCCACTTTACTTCTCTTCTCGTATATAATAATAATAATAATAATATAGCTTTTATTGGTAGGAAAAAATTTACAAAAAATAATATATATATATATATATATATATATATATATATATATATATATATATATATATATATATATATATATATAACCAAATATGAGTTCCTATCGAACGGCAGGATTCATTTTCTGACCATGTCACAAAAAATCGCAACATAGGCAGACCTTGCTCTTCTATCCAACCGAATAACGTGTGCACCTATGTGAACACACACAAGTGCACACGAGCAAACATTGTACCAGTAAAAGTAATGAATATGTTACATGAAATGGTATGCAATACACATTGAACACATGTATGATACAATAATTGAAAGACAAAACACAGTATTAAAAAAAAGCCGATGCAAAAAAAAATACTAAGACTTAATAATAATAATACTGATAATGATGATAGATTTCATTGAACGGATCCACACAAGTTTTTCGAGGACAGATACGAATAAAAAAAACACCATTATCGGAAGTATATATCAAAAGGTAGAATTGAAGTTCAGATCTTGTCACATTAATACGCAATCAGACCCTGTCCCTTTATTAAACCGGTGAGAAATGATTTTGTGCATATATATCAAAGGAATCTAATAAGTCTTTAGTAACTATTGCATGATGAAACAATGGAAGAAAAAAGTATTCATTGCCTATGTTAAGAGAAAATCAGTTCAGAAGTTGAGGCAATTTCTTAGCGAAAGATTCGGATAACAATTTTTTCTGAAGTTTGAAGGCGAAGGAGTTTTCATTGTGCTTGGGAGTCGATTGTACTGACGGGTAATATTAGATGTGAATGAGCCATGATATAGAGAGGTATTATGGATTGGGGTGGATAGTTTCGTTTTGAATCTCAAGTTCAAGTTATGAATGTCCGTTCTGAAGCTTATCTTATCATGAAGATAGCTAGGTATCTTTGTGGTGATTGATGACTTTGTGATAGAGAATGCATGCATGAAATATCTGTCGGGACTCCATGTTCAGCCAATTCAAGTTGCTCAGATGACGAGTAACCGGTAGTCGTCTCCTGGTCCCTGTTATGAGCCTCAAATATGAGTTCTGCAGGGTCTGTAACCTTCTCTTTTCGGACTGCAGTAAGCCAGGATCATATACGGAATCTGCATAGTTAGCATGTGATGATACCAGAGCACCACACAGGATTTTCTTGGATTGTTTGTTCAAAATTCTCTGTTTGAGTAAATTTTCTTCAGGTTGCAGTAACCCGTTTCAAAACAAAGACACATGGGACGAGAATCTGAGGGATTTCTCGATGATGAGACCTAGATATGAGCACTGTAACAATTTAGTATCAGTTGAGCTTGGTCACTCTCAATTTCTTTTCTCAATTATTAATGTTGCTATCGATTTCCCATCTGATTTCAGACAAACGTCTTTTTCTTCAGTGGGCTTTGAGAAAGTTCCTGTAACGATATTCAGTGAACCTTTTCCTCGTAGCATTGCTTGAATTTGAAACTTCCATAGCCTATAGTTATGACAATTCAGTCGATGAAAAACCATGCTTTACTGATCATTCATTCTCAGGTTTCGAAAGATTTCTGAAATCTTCCCCAACAAAAAGTTATGGCGACGTAACTTGTTGAATAAATTATACCAGAGAATATGCGATTTGTGGGCCAATAACCTGCTAACTTTTATAGGTTAGATAGCAGAGTTTTTGATTTAATTATACTGAGAAAAACAACTTCGACAAGACTTTTTGTTATTAATTCCTCAATAAACAGTTGCCTGTAATATTTTCACATATTCGGGTTTACTTTACCGCGACACGTGTTTCGCTATACAATAGCTTCCTCAAGCATGAACTCTGAACTTTCTGCTTGAGGAGCAAAAGCAAAAGTGTACTCTTATAACAAGAAATTTCCAATATTTCGACAATCGGTTAATGTCATCCTCCAGGAGCTACAAAATAATGCTAATGAGTGAAAGTATGGAACAAAAACAAAAAAGGAAACCTAGGTAATGCCAAAATGATATCAGCAACAAATTTACAATGAAAGACATAGGAAAAGGAATTAACTCTCCCACAAAATCAAAATAAAAACTCAAATTTAGAACTCACTTCTATTAGTCAAAAATCTAATCAACCCCCCTAGTACCTTTCCATACACAAGCTTACCATATATTACAGAGATCACACCTGGACTTGCCAGAATGTTCAGTAACATGTATAATTCTGAAATAGCCAATAAAACTGTTCATACAGTCAATTCCCTCTTATCCAATGTTGAAGATAAAGTTCCAAAATTTTCCCAGTGGTTTACTGTGTTCCTTGGAATAACTGTGACTCTGAATATATCGGACAGACAAGAAGACTGTTGGAGGATCGTATTTCTTCACATAAAAGTGACAGCAGACTCCACCCTGAAAGGTGTGCTCTGAGTGAACATACTTCCAAGGAAGGACATGCAATGGATCACAGTTCTACTAAAATTTTGTCAATTGAAAGAAATGTTT